>CAXARA010001257.1:0-21932 GCA_963971135.1 Stenus bimaculatus
AATTTTAAAACTACATTTCTAATTAGATTTCATGAAAATAATATTATTTAAACAAAATTTACATTTTTTTATAAAGAAATAAAAAAGTTACAGCAGTTTTAGTTTGATTTTTAAGAAAAACGTTTTTTTGGTATAATTTTAAAAATAATCGACCGAAAAATTTTAAAACTACATTTCTAATTAGATTTCATGAAAATAAAATTATTTAAACAAAATTTACATTTTTTTATAAAGAAATAAAAAAGTTACAGCAGTTTTTGTTTGATTTTTAAGAAAAACGCATTATTTCTAAAAAATACCGTTTTTTTGATATAATTTTAAAAGTAATAGTCCGAAAAATTTTAAAACTACATTTCTAATTAGATTTCATGAAAATAATATTATTTAAACAAAATTTACATTTTTTTATAAAGAAATAAAAAAGTTACAGCAGTTTTTGTTTGATTTTTAAGAAAAACGCATTATTTTTAAAAAATAACATTTTTTTGATATAATTTTAAAAGTAATCGTCCGAAAAATTTCAAAACTACATTTCTAATTCGATTTCATGAAAATAATATTATTTAAACAAAATTTACATTTTTTTATAAAGAAATAAAAAAGTTTCTGCAGTTTTTGTGTGATTTTTAAGAAAAACGTTTTTTTGGTATAATTTTAAAAATAATCGACCGAAAAATTTTAAAACTACATTTCTAATTAGATTTCATGAAAATAAAATTATTTAAACAAAATTTACATTTTTTTATAAAGAAATAAAAAAGTTACAGCAGTTTTTGTTTGATTTTTAAGAAAAACGCATTATTTCTAAAAAATAACGTTTTTTTGATATAATTTTAAAAGTAATCGTCCGAAAAATTTTAAAACTACATTTCTAATTCGATTTCATGAAAATAATATTATTTAAACAAAATTTACATTTTTTTATAAAGAAATAAAAAAGTTACAGCAGTTTTTGTTTGATTTTTAAGAAAAACGCATTATTTCTAAAAAATAACGTTTTTTTGATATAATTTTAAAAGTAATCGTCCGAAAAATTTTAAAACTACATTTCTAATTAGATTTCATGAAAATAATATTATTTAAACAAAATTTACATTTTTTTATAAAGAAATAAAAAAGTTTCTGCAGTTTTTGTGTGATTTTTAAGAAAAACGTTTTTTTGGTATAATTTTAAAAATAATCGACCGAAAAATTTTAAAACTACATTTCTAATTAGATTTCATGAAAATAAAATTATTTAAACAAAATTTACATTTTTTTATAAAGAAATAAAAAAGTTACAGCAGTTTTTGTTTGATTTTTAAGAAAAACGCATTATTTCTAAAAAATAACGTTTTTTTGATATAATTTTAAAAGTAATCGTCCGAAAAATTTTAAAACTACATTTCTAATTAGATTTCATGAAAATAAAATTATTTAAACAAAATTTACATTTTTTTATAAAGAAATAAAAAAGTTACAGCAGTTTTTGTATGATTTTTAAGAAAAACGCATTATTTCTAAAAAATAACGTTTTTTTGATATAATTTTAAAAGTAATCGTCCGAAAAATTTTAAAACTACATTTCTAATTAGATTTCATGAAAATAAAATTATTTAAACAAAATTTACATTTTTTTATAAAGAAATAAAAAAGTTACAGCAGTTTTTGTTTGATTTTTAAGAAAAACGCATTATTTCTAAAAAATAACGTTTTTTTGATATAATTTTAAAAGTAATCGTCCGAAAAATTTTAAAACTACATTTCTAATTAGATTTCATGAAAATAAAATTATTTAAACAAAATTTACATTTTTTTATAAAGAAATAAAAAAGTTTCTTCAGTTTTTGTGTGATTTTTAAGAAAAACGTTTTTTTGGTATAATTTTAAAAATAATCGACCGAAAAATTTTAAAACTAAATTTCTAATTAGATTTCATGAAAATAAAATTATTTAAACAAAATTTACATTTTTTTATAAAGAAATAAAAAAGTTACAGCAGTTTTTGTTTGATTTTTAAGAAAAACGTTTTTTTGGTATAATTTTAAAAATAATCGACCGAAAAATTTTAAAACTACATTTCTAATTAGATTTCATGAAAATAAAATTATTTAAACAAAATTTACATTTTTTTATAAAGAAATGAAAAAGTTACAGCAGTTTTTGTTTGATTTTTAAGAAAAACGCATTATTTCTAAAAAATAACGTTTTTTTGATATAATTTTAAAAGTAATCATCCGAAAAATTTTAAAACTACATTTCTAATTAGATTTCATGAAAATAAAATTATTTAAACAAAATTTACATTTTTTTATAAAGAAATAAAAAAGTTTCTGCAGTTTTTGTGTGATTTTTAAGAAAAACGTTTTTTTGGTATAATTTTAAAAATAATCGACCGAAAAATTTTAAAACTACATTTCTAATTAGATTTCATGAAAATAAAATTATTTAAACAAAATTTACATTTTTTTATAAAGAAATAAAAAAGTTACAGCAGTTTTTGTTTGATTTTTAAGAAAAACGCATTATTTTTAAGAAAAACGTTTTTTTGGTATAATTTTAAAAATAATCGACCGAAAAATTTTAAAACTACATTTCTAATTAGATTTCATGAAAATAAAATTATTTAAACAAAATTTACATTTTTTTATAAAGAAATAAAAAAGTTTCTGCAGTTTTTGTGTGATTTTTAAGAAAAACGTTTTTTTGGTATAATTTTAAAAATAATCGACCGAAAAATTTTAAAACTACATTTCTAATTAGATTTCATGAAAATAAAATTATTTAAACAAAATTTACATTTTTTTATAAAGAAATAAAAAAGTTACAGCAGTTTTTGTTTGATTTTTAAGAAAAACGCATTATTTTTAAGAAAAACGTTTTTTTGGTATAATTTTAAAAATAATCGACCGAAAAATTTTAAAACTACATTTCTAATTAGATTTCATGAAAATAAAATTATTTAAACAAAATTTACATTTTTTTATAAAGAAATAAAAAAGTTTCTGCAGTTTTTGTGCGATTTTTAAGAAAAACGTTTTTTTGGTATAATTTTGAAATAATCGACCGAAAAATTTTAAAACTACATTTCTAATTAGATTTCATGAAAATAAAATTATTTAAACAAAATTTACATTTTTTTATAAAGAAATAAAAAAGTTACAGCAGTTTTTGTTTGATTTTTAAGAAAAAAGCATTATTTCTAAAAAATAACGTTTTTTTGATATAATTTTAAAAGTAATCGTCCGAAAAATTTTAAAACTACATTTCTAATAAGATTTCATGAAAATAATATTATTGAAACAAAATTTACATTTTTTTATAAAGAAATAAAAAAGTTACAGCAGTTTTAGTTTGATTTTTAAGAAAAACGTTTTTTTGGTATAATTTTAAAAATAATCGACCGAAAAATTTTAAAACTACATTTCTAATTAGATTTCATGAAAATAAAATTATTTAAACAAAATTTACATTTTTTTATAAAGAAATAAAAAAGTTACAGCAGTTTTTGTTTGATTTTTAAGAAAAACGCATTATTTCTAAAAAATAACGTTTTTTTGATATAATTTTAAAAGTAATCGTCCGAAAAATTTTAAAACTACATTTCTAATTAGATTTCATAAAAATAATATTATTTAATCAAAATTTACATTTTTTTATAAAGAAATAAAAAAGTTTCTGCAGTTTTTGTGTGATTTTTAAGAAAAACGTTTTTTTGGTATAATTTTAAAAATAATCGACCGAAAAATTTTAAAACTACATTTCTAATTAGATTTCATGAAAATAATATTATTTAAACAAAATTTACATTTTTTTATAAAGAAATAAAAAAGTTACAGCAGTTTTAGTTTGATTTTTAAGAAAAACGTTTTTTTGGTATAATTTTAAAAATAATCGACCGAAAAATTTTAAAACTACATTTCTAATTAGATTTCATGAAAATAAAATTATTTAAACAAAATTTACATTTTTTTATAAAGAAATAAAAAAGTTACAGCAGTTTTTGTTTGATTTTTAAGAAAAACGCATTATTTCTAAAAAATAACGTTTTTTTGATATAATTTTAAAAATAATCGACCGAAAAATTTTAAAACTACATTTCTAATTAGATTTCATGAAAATAAAATTATTTAAACAAAATTTACATTTTTTTATAAAGAAATAAAAAAGTTACAGCAGTTTTTGTTTGATTTTTAAGAAAAACGCATTATTTCTAAAAAATAACGTTTTTTTGATATAATTTTAAAAGTAATCGTCCGAAAAATTTTAGAACTACATTTCTAATTAGATTTCATGAAAATAAAATTATTTAAACAAAATTTACATTTTTTTATAAAGAAATAAAAAAGTTTCTGCAGTTTTTGTGTGATTTTTAAGAAAAACGTTTTTTTGGTATAATTTTAAAAATAATCGACCGAAAAATTTTAAAACTACATTTCTAATTAGATTTCATGAAAATAAAATTATTTAAATAAAATTTACATTTTTTTATAAAGAAATAAAATAGTTTCTGCAGTTTTTGTGTGATTTTTAAGAAAAACGTTTTTTTGGTATAATTTTAAAAATAATCGACCGAAAAATTTTAAAACTACATTTCTAATTAGATTTCATGAAAATAAAATTATTTAAACAAAATTTACATTTTTTTATAAAGAAATAAAAAAGTTACAGCAGTTTTTGTTTGATTTTTAAGAAAAACGCATTATTTCTAAAAAAAAACGTTTTTTTGATATAATTTTAAAAGTAATCTTCCGAAAAATTTTAAAACTACATTTCTAATTAGATTTCATGAAAATAAAATTATTTAAACAAAATTTACATTTTTTTATAAAGAAATAAAAAAGTTTCTGCAGTTTTTGTGCGATTTTTAAGAAAAACGTTTTTTTGGTATAATTTTAAAAATAATCGACCGAAAAATTTTAAAACTACATTTCTAATTAGATTTCATGAAAATAAAATTATTTAAACAAAATTTACATTTTTTTATAAAGAAATAAAAAAGTTACAGCAGTTTTTGTTTGATTTTTAAGAAAAAAGCATTATTTCTAAAAAATAACGTTTTTTTGATATAATTTTAAAAGTAATCGTCCGAAAAATTTTAAAACTACATTTCTAATAAGATTTCATGAAAATAATATTATTTAAACAAAATTTACATTTTTTTATAAAGAAATAAAAAAGTTACAGCAGTTTTAGTTTGATTTTTAAGAAAAACGTTTTTTTGGTATAATTTTAAAAATAATCGACCGAAAAATTTTAAAACTACATTTCTAATTAGATTTCATGAAAATAAAATTATTTAAACAAAATTTACATTTTTTTATAAAGAAATAAAAAAGTTACAGCAGTTTTTGTTTGATTTTTAAGAAAAACGCATTATTTCTAAAAAATAACGTTTTTTTGATATAATTTTAAAAGTAATCGTCCGAAAAATTTTAAAACTACATTTCTAATTAGATTTCATGAAAATAATATTATTTAAACAAAATTTACATTTTTTTATAAAGAAATAAAAAAGTTACAGCAGTTTTTGTTTGATTTTTAAGAAAATCGCATTATTTCTAAAAAATAACGTTTTTTTGATATAATTTTAAAAGTAATCGTCCGAAAAATTTTAAAACTACATTTCTGATTAGATTTCATGAAAATAAAATTATTTAAACAAAATTTACATTTTTTTATAAAGAAATAAAAAAGTTACAGCAGTTTTTGTTTGATTTTTAAGAAAAACGCATTATTTCTAGAAAATAACGTTTTTTTGATATAATTTTAAAAGTAATCGTCCGAAAAATTTTAAAACTACATTTCTAATTAGATTTCATGAAAATAAAATTATTTAAACAAAATTTACATTTTTTTATAAAGAAATAAAAAAGTTACAGCAGTTTTAGTTTGATTTTTAAGAAAAACGTTTTTTTGGTATAATTTTAAAAATAATCGACCGAAAAATTTTAAAACTACATTTCTAATTACATTTCATGAAAATAAAATTATTTAAACAAAATTTACATTTTTTTATAAAGAAATAAAAAAGTTACAGCAGTTTTTGTTTGATTTTTAAGAAAAACGCATTATTTCTAAAAAATAAAGTTTTTTTGATATAATTTTAAAAGTAATCGTCCGAAAAATTTTAAAACTACATTTCTAATTAGATTTCATGAAAATAATATTATTTAAACAAAATTTACATTTTTTTATAAAGAAATAAAAAAGTTACAGCAGTTTTAGTTTGATTTTTAAGAAAAACGTTTTTTTGGTATAATTTTAAAAATAATCGACCGAAAAATTTTAAAACTACATTTCTAATTAGATTTCATGAAAATAAAATTATTTAAACAAAATTTACATTTTTTTATAAAGAAATAAAAAAGTTACAGCAGTTTTTGTTTGATTTTTAAGAAAAACGCATTATGTCTAAAAAATAAAGTTTTTTTGATATAATTTTAAAAGTAATCGTCCGAAAAATTTTAGAACTACATTTCTAATTAGATTTCATGAAAATAAAATTATTTAAACAAAATTTACATTTTTTTATAAAGAAATAAAAAAGTTTCTGCAGTTTTTGTGTGATTTTTAAGAAAAACGTTTTTTTGGTATAATTTTAAAAATAATCGACCGAAAAATTTTAAAACTACATTTCTAATTAGATTTCATGAAAATAAAATTATTTAAATAAAATTTACATTTTTTTATAAAGAAATAAAATAGTTTCTGCAGTTTTTGTGTGATTTTTGAGAAAAACGTTTTTTTGGTATAATTTTAAAAATAATCGACCGAAAAATTTTAAAACTACATTTCTAATTAGATTTCATGAAAATAAAATTATTTAAACAAAATTTACATTTTTTTATAAAGAAATAAAAAAGTTACAGCAGTTTTTGTTTGATTTTTAAGAAAAACGCATTATTTCTAAAAAATAACGTTTTTTTGATATAATTTTAAAAGTAATCGTCCGAAAAATTTTAAAACTACATTTCTAATTAGATTTCATGAAAATAAAATTATTTAAACAAAATTTACATTTTTTTATAAAGAAATAAAAAAGTTACAGCAGTTTTTGTTTGATTTTTAAGAAAAACGCATTATTTCTAAAAAATAAAGTTTTTTTGATATAATTTTAAAAGTAATCGTCCGAAAAATTTTAAAACTACATTTCTAATTAGATTTCATGAAAATAAAATTATTTAAACAAAATTTACATTTTTTTATAAAGAAATAAAAAAGTTACAGCAGTTTTAGTTTGATTTTTAAGAAAAACGTTTTTTTGGTATAATTTTAAAAATAATCGACCGAAAAATTTTAAAACTACATTTCTAATTACATTTCATGAAAATAAAATTATTTAAACAAAATTTACATTTTTTTATAAAGAAATAAAAAAGTTACAGCAGTTTTTGTTTGATTTTTAAGAAAAACGCATTATTTCTAAAAAATAAAGTTTTTTTGATATAATTTTAAAAGTAATCGTCCGAAAAATTTTAAAACTACATTTCTAATTAGATTTCATGAAAATAATATTATTTAAACAAAATTTACATTTTTTTATAAAGAAATAAAAAAGTTACAGCAGTTTTAGTTTGATTTTTAAGAAAAACGTTTTTTTGGTATAATTTTAAAAATAATCGACCGAAAAATTTTAAAACTACATTTCTAATTAGATTTCATGAAAATAAAATTTTTTAAACAAAATTTACATTTTTTTATAAAGAAATAAAAAAGTTACAGCAGTTTTAGTTTGATTTTTAAGAAAAACGTTTTTTTGGTATAATTTTAAAAATAATCGACCGAAAAATTTTAAAACTACATTTCTAATTACATTTCATGAAAATAAAATTATTTAAACAAAATTTACATTTTTTTATAAAGAAATAAAAAAGTTACAGCAGTTTTTGTTTGATTTTTAAGAAAAACGCATTATTTCTAAAAAATAAAGTTTTTTTGATATAATTTTAAAAGTAATCGTCCGAAAAATTTTAAAACTACATTTCTAATTAGATTTCATGAAAATAAAATTATTTAAACAAAATTTACATTTTTTTATAAAGAAATAAAAAAGTTTCTGCAGTTTTTGTGTGATTTTTAAGAAAAACGTTTTTTTGGTATAATTTTAAAAATAATCGACCGAAAAATTTTAAAACTACATTTCTAATTAGATTTCATGAAAATAAAATTATTTAAACAAAATTTACATTTTTTTATAAAGAAATAAAAAAGTTACAGCAGTTTTTGTTTGATTTTTAAGAAAAACGCATTATTTCTAAAAAATAACGTTTTTTTGATATAATTTTAAAAATAATCGACCGAAAAATTTTAAAACTACATTTCTAATTAGATTTCATGAAAATAAAATTATTTAAACAAAATTTACATTTTTTTATAAAGAAATAAAAAAGTTTCTGCAGTTTTTGTGTGATTTTTAAGTAAAACGTTTTATTGGTATAATTTTAAAAATAATCGACCGAAAAATTTTAAAACTACATTTCTAATTAGATTTCATGAAAATAAAATTATTTAAACAAAATTTACATTTTTTTATAAAGAAATAAAAAAGTTACAGCAGTTTTTGTTTGATTTTTAAGAAAAACGCATTATTTCTAAAAAATAAAGTTTTTTTGATATAATTTTAAAAGTAATCGTCCGAAAAATTTTAAAACTACATTTCTAATTAGATTTCATGAAAATAATATTATTTAAACAAAATTTACATTTTTTTATAAAGAAATAAAAAAGTTACAGCAGTTTTAGTTTGATTTTTAAGAAAAACGTTTTTTTGGTATAATTTTAAAAATAATCGACCGAAAAATTTTAAAACTACATTTCTAATTAGATTTCATGAAAATAAAATTATTTAAACAAAATTTACATTTTTTTATAAAGAAATAAAAAAGTTACAGCAGTTTTTGTTTGATTTTTAAGAAAAACGCATTATTTCTAAAAAATAACGTTTTTTTGATATAATTTTAAAAATAATCGACCGAAAAATTTTAAAACTACATTTCTAATTAGATTTCATAAAAATAAAATTATTTAAACAAAATTTACATTTTTTTATAAAGAAATAAAAAAGTTACAGCAGTATTTGTTTGATTTTTAAGAAAAACGCATTATTTCTAAAAAATAACGTTTTTTTGATATAATTTTAAAAGTAATCGTCCGAAAAATTTTAAAACTACATTTCTAATTAGATTTCATGAAAATAAAATTATTTAAACAAAATTTACATTTTTTTATAAAGAAATAAAAAAGTTTCTGCAGTTTTTGTGTGATTTTTAAGAAAAACGTTTTTTTGGTATAATTTTAAAAATAATCGACCGAAAAATTTTAAAACTACATTTCTAATTAGATTTCATGAAAATAAAATTATTTAAACAAAATTTACATTTTTTTATAAAGAAATAAAAAAGTTACAGCAGTTTTAGTTTGATTTTTAAGAAAAACTCATTATTTCTAAAAAATAACGTTTTTTTGATATAATTTTAAAAGTAATCGTCCGAAAAATTTTAAAACTACATTTCTAATTAGATTTCATGAAAATAAAATTATTTAAACAAAATTTACATTTTTTTATAAAGAAATAAAAAAGTTTCTGCAGTTTTAGTTTGATTTTTAAGAAAAACGCATTATTTCTAAAAAATAACGTTTTTTTGATATAATTTTAAAAGTAATCGTCCGAAAAATTTTAAAACTACATTTCTAATTATATTTCATGAAAATAAAATTATTTAAACAAAATTTACATTTTTTATAAAGAAATAAAAAAGTTTCTGCAGTTTTTGTGTGATTTTTAAGAAAAACGTTTTTTTGGTATAATTTTAAAAAAAATCGACCGAAAAAATTTAAAACTACATTTCTAATTAGATTTCATGAAAATAAAATTATTTAAACAAAATTTACATTTTTTTATAAAGAAATAAAAAAGTTACAGCAGTTTTTGTTTGATTTTTAAGAAAAACGCATTATTTCTAAAAAATAACGTTTTTTTGATATAATTTTAAAAGTAATCGTCCGAAAAATTTTAAAACTACATTTCTAATTAGATTTCATGAAAATAAAATTATTTAAACAAAATTTACATTTTTTTATAAAGAAATAAAAAAGTGTCTGCAGTTTTTGTGTGATTTTTAAGAAAAACGTTTTTTTGGTATAATTTTAAAAATAATCGACCGAAAAATTTTAAAACTACATTTCTAATTAGATTTCATGAAAATAAAATTATTTAAACAAAATTTACATTTTTTTATAAAGAAATAAAAAAGTTACAGCAGTTTTAGTTTGATTTTTAAGAAAAACGCATTATTTCTAAAAAATAACGTTTTTTTGATATAATTTTAAAAGTAATCGTCCGAAAAATTTTAAAACTACATTTCTAATTAGATTTCATGAAAATAATATTATTTAAACAAAATTTACATTTTTTTATAAAGAAATAAAAAAGTTTCTGCAGTTTTTGTGTGATTTTTAAGAAAAACGTTTTTTTGGTATAATTTTAAAAATAATCGACCGAAAAATTTTAAAACTACATTTCTAATTAGATTTCATGAAAATAAAATTATTTAAACAAAATTTACATTTTTTTATAAAGAAATAAAAAAGTTTCTGCAGTTTTTGTGTGATTTTTAAGAAAAACGTTTTTTTGGTATAATTTTAAAAATAATCAACCGAAAAATTTTAAAACTACATTTCTAATTAGATTTCATGAAAATAAAATTATTTAAACAAAATTTACATTTTTTTATAAAGAAATAAAAAAGTTACAGCAGTTTTAGTTTGATTTTTAAGAAAAACGCATTATTTCTAAAAAATAACGTTTTTTTGATATAATTTTAAAAGTAATCGTCCGAAAAATTTTAAATCTACATTTCTAATTAGATTTCATGAAAATAAAATTATTTAAACAAAATTTACATTTTTTTATAAAGAAATAAAAAAGTTTCTGCAGTTTTTGTGTGATTTTTAAGAAAAACGTTTTTTTGGTATAATTTTAAAAATAATCGACCGAAAAATTTTAAAACTACATTTATAATTAGATTTCATGAAAATAAAATTATTTAAACAAAATTTACATTTTTTTATAAAGAAATAAAAAAGTTACAGCAGTTTTAGTTTGATTTTTAAGAAAAACGCATTATTTCTAAAAAATAACGTTTTTTTGATATAATTTTAAAAGTAATCGTCCGAAAAATTTTAAAACTACATTTCTAATTAGATTTCATGAAAATAAAATTATTTAAACAAAATTTACATTTTTTTATAAAGAAATAAAAAAGTTTCTGCAGTTTTTGTGTGATTTTTAAGAAAAACGTTTTTTTGGTATAATTTTAAAAATAATCGACCGAAAAATTTTAAAACTACATTTCTAATTAGATTTCATGAAAATAAAATTATTTAAACAAAATTTACATTTTTTTATAAAGAAATAAAAAAGTTACAGCAGTTTTTGTTTGATTTTTAAGAAAAAAGCATTATTTCTAAAAAATAACGTTTTTTTGATATAATTTTAAAAGTAATCGTCCGAAAAATTTTAAAACTACATTTCTAATCAGATTTCATGAAAATAAAATTATTTAAACAAAATTTACATTTTTTTATAAAGAAATAAAAAAGTTTCTGCAGTTTTTGTGTGATTTTTAAGAAAAAGGTTTTTTTGGTATAATTTTAAAAATAATCGACCGAAAAATTTTAAAACTACATTTCTAATTAGATTTCATGAAAATAAAATTATTTAAACAAAATTTACATTTTTTTATAAAGAAATAAAAAAGTTACAGCAGTTTTTGTTTGATTTTTAAGAAAAACGCATTATTTCTAAAAAATAACGTTTTTTTGAATATAATTTTAAAAGTAATCGTCCGAAAAATTTTAAAACTACATTTCTAATTAGATTTCATGAAAATAAAATTATTTAAACAAAATTTACATTTTTTTATAAAGAAATAAAAAAGTTTCTGCAGTTTTTGTGTGATTTTTAAGAAAAACGTTTTTTTGGTATAATTTTAAAAATAATCGACCGAAAAATTTTAAAACTACATTTCTAATTAGATTTCATGAAAATAAAATTATTTAAACAAAATTTACATTTTTTTATAAAGAAATAAAAAAGTTTCTGCAGTTTTAGTTTGATTTTTAAGAAAAACGCATTATTTCTAAAAAATAACGTTTTTTTGATATAATTTTAAAAGTAATCGTCCGAAAAATTTTAAAACTACATTTCTAATTAGATTTCATGAAAATAAAATTATTTAAACAAAATTTACATTTTTTTATAAAGAAATAAAAAAGTTTCTGCAGTTTTAGTTTGATTTTTAAGAAAAACGCATTATTTCTAAAAAATAACGTTTTTTTGATATAATTTTAAAAGTAATCGTCCGAAAAATTTTAAAACTACATTTCTAATTAGATTTCATGAAAATAAAATTATTTAAACAAAATTTACATTTTTTTATAAAGAAATAAAAAAGTTTCTGCAGTTTTTGTGTGATTTTTAAGAAAAACGTTTTTTTGGTATAATTTTAAAAATAATCGACCGAAAAATTTTAAAACTACATTTCTAATTAGATTTCATGAAAATAAAATTATTTAAACAAAATTTACATTTTTTTATAAAGAAATAAAAAAGTTACAGCAGTTTTAGTTTGATTTTTAAGAAAAACGCATTATTTCTAAAAAATAACGTTTTTTTGATATAATTTTAAAAGTAATCGTCCGAAAAATTTTAAAACTACATTTCTAATTAGATTTCATGAAAATAAAATTAATTAAACAAAATTTACATTTTTTTATAAAGAAATAAAAAAGTTTCTGCAGTTTTTGTGTGATTTTTAAGAAAAACGTTTTTTTGGTATAATTTTAAAAATAATCGACCGAAAAATTTTAAAACTACATTTCTAATTAGATTTCATGAAAATAAAATTATTTAAACAAAATTTACATTTTTTTATAAAGAAATAAAAAAGTTTCTGCAGTTTTTGTGTGATTTTTAAGAAAAATGTTTTTTTGGTATAATTTTAAAAATAATCGACCGAAAAATTTTAAAACTACATTTCTAATTAGATTTCATGAAAATAAAATTATTTAAACAAAATTTACATTTTTTTATAAAGAAATAAAAAAGTTACAGCAGTTTTAGTTTAATTTTTAAGAAAAACGCATTATTTCTAAAAAATAACGTTTTTTTGATATAATTTTAAAAGTAATCGTCCGAAAAATTTTAAAACTACATTTCTAATTAGATTTCATGAAAATAAAATTATTTAAACAAAATTTACATTTTTTTATAAAGAAATAAAAAAGTTTCTGCAGTTTTTGTGTGATTTTTAAGAAAAACGTTTTTTTGGTATAATTTTAAAAATAATCGACCGAAAAATTTTAAAACTACATTTCTAATTAGATTTCATGAAAATAAAATTATTTAAACAAAATTTACATTTTTTTATAAAGAAATAAAAAAGTTACAGCAGTTTTAGTTTGATTTTTAAGAAAAACGCATTATTTCTAAAAAATAACGTTTTTTTGATATAATTTTAAAAGTAATCGTCCGAAAAATTTTAAAACTACATTTCTAATTAGATTTCATGAAAATAAAATTATTTAAACAAAATTTACATTTTTTTATAAAGAAATAAAAAAGTTTCTGCAGTTTTTGTGTGATTTTTAAGAAAAACGTTTTTTTGGTATAATTTTAAAAATAATGGACCGAAAAATTTTAAAACTACATTTCTAATTAGATTTCATGAAAATAAAATTAATTAAACAAAATTTACATTTTTTTATAAAGAAATAAAAAAGTTTCTGCAGTTTTTGTGTGATTTTTAAGAAAAACGTTTTTTTGGTATAATTTTAAAAATAATCGACCGAAAAATTTTAAAACTACATTTCTAATTAGATTTCATGAAAATAAAATTATTTAAACAAAATTTACATTTTTTTATAAAGAAATAAAAAAGTTTCTGCAGTTTTTGTGTGATTTTTAAGAAAAACGTTTTTTTGGTATAATTTTAAAAATAATCGACCGAAAAATTTTAAAACTACATTTCTAATTAGATTTCATGAAAATAAAATTATTTAAACAAAATTTACATTTTTTTATAAAGAAATAAAAAAGTTTCAGCAGTTTTTGTGTGATTTTAAGAAAAATGTTTTTTTGGTATAATTTTAAAAATAATCGACCGAAAAATTTTAAAACTACATTTCTAATTAGATTTCATGAAAATAAAATTATTTAAACAAAATTTACATTTTTTTATAAAGAAATAAAAAAGTTACAGCAGTTTTAGTTTAATTTTTAAGAAAAACGCATTATTTCTAAAAAATAACGTTTTTTGATATAATTTTAAAAGTAATCGTCCGAAAAATTTTAAAACTACATTTCTAATTAGATTTCATGAAAAAATAAAATTATTTAAACAAAATTTACATTTTTTTATAAAGAAATAAAAAAGTTTCTGCAGTTTTTGTGTGATTTTTAAGAAAAACGTTTTTTTGGTATAATTTTAAAAATAATCGACCGAAAAATTTTAAAACTACATTTCTAATTAGATTTCATGAAAATAAAATTATTTAAACAAAATTTACATTTTTTTATAAAGAAATAAAAAAGTTACAGCAGTTTTAGTTTGATTTTTAAGAAAAACGCATTATTTCTAAAAAATAACGTTTTTTTGATATAATTTTAAAAGTAATCGTCCGAAAAATTTTAAAACTACATTTCTAATTAGATTTCATGAAAATAAAATTATTTAAACAAAATTTACATTTTTTTATAAAGAAATAAAAAAGTTTCTGCAGTTTTGTGTGATTTTTAAGAAAAACGTTTTTTTGGTATAATTTTAAAAATAATCGACCGAAAAATTTTAAAACTACATTTCTAATTAGATTTCATAAAAATAAAATTATTTAAATAAAATTTACATTTTTTTATAAAGAAATAAAAAAGTTACAGCAGTTTTTGTTTGATTTTTAAGAAAAAAGCATTATTTCTAAAAAATAACGTTTTTTTTGATATAATTTTAAAAGTAATCGTCCGAAAAATTTTAAAACTACATTTCTAATTAGATTTCATAAAAATAAAATTATTTAAACAAAATTTACATTTTTTTATAAAGAAATAAAAAAGTTTCTGCAGTTTTTGTGTGATTTTTAAGAAAAACGTTTTTTTGGTATAATTTTAAAAATAATCGACCGAAAAATTTTAAAACTACATTTCTAATTAGATTTCATGAAAATAAAATTATTTAAACAAAATTTACATTTTTTTATAAAGAAATAAAAAAGTTACAGCAGTTTTTGTTTGATTTTTAAGAAAAACGCATTATTTCTAAAAAATAACGTTTTTTTGATATAATTTTAAAAGTAATCGTCCGAAAAATTTTAAAACTACATTTCTAATTAGATTTCATGAAAATAAAATTATTTAAACAAAATTTACATTTTTTTATAAAGAAATAAAAAAGTTTCTGCAGTTTTTGTGTGATTTTTAAGAAAAACGTTTTTTTTGGTATAATTTTAAAAATAATCGACCGAAAAATTTTAAAACTACATTTCTAATTAGATTTCATGAAAATAAAATTATTTAAACAAAATTTACATTTTTTTATAAAGAAATAAAAAAGTTACAGCAGTTTTTGTTTGATTTTTAAGAAAAACGCATTATTTCTAAAAAATAACGTTTTTTTGATATAATTTTAAAAGTAATCGTCCGAAAAATTTTAAAACTACATTTCTAATTAGATTTCATGAAAATAATATTATTTAAACAAAATTTACATTTTTTTATAAAGAAATAAAAAAGTTACAGCAGTTTTTGTTTGATTTTTAAGAAAAACGCATTATTTCTAAAAAATAACGTTTTTTTGATATAATTATAAAAGTAATCGTCCGAAAAAT
The DNA here is from genome assembly GCA_963971135.1 of Stenus bimaculatus. Classification (NCBI taxonomy): domain Eukaryota; kingdom Metazoa; phylum Arthropoda; class Insecta; order Coleoptera; family Staphylinidae; genus Stenus; species Stenus bimaculatus. Next base: position 15,862 of record CAXARA010001257.1, read on the forward strand.
TTTAAAACTACATTTCTAATTAGATTTCATGAAAATAAAATTATTTAAAGAAAATTTACATTTTTTTATAAAGAAATAAAAAAGTTTCTGCAGTTTTTGTGTGATTTTTAAGAAAAATGTTTTTTTGGTATAATTTTAAAAATAATCGACCGAAAAATTTTAAAACTACATTTCTAATTAGATTTCATGAAAATAAAATTATTTAAACAAAATTTACATTTTTTTATAAAGAAATAAAAAAGTTACAGCAGTTTTTGTTTGATTTTTAAGAAAAACGCATTATTTCTAAAAAATAACGTTTTTTTGGTATAATTTTAAAAATAATCGACAGAAAAATTTTAAAACTACATTTCTAATTAGATTTCATGAAAATAAAATTATTTAAACAAAATTTAAATTTTTTTATAAAGAAATAAAAAAGTTACAGCAGTTTTTGTTTGATTTTTAAGAAAAACGCATTATTTCTAAAAAATAACGTTTTTTTGGTATAATTTCAAAAATAATAGACAGAAAAATTTTAAAACTACATTTCTAATTAGATTTCATGAAAATAAAATTATTTAAACAAAATTTACATTTTTTTATAAAGAAATAAAAAAGTTTCTGCAGTTTTTGTGTGATTTTTAAGAAAAACGTTTTTTTGGTATAATTTTAAAAATAATCGACCGAAAAATTTTAAAACTACATTTCTAATTAGATTTCATAAAAATAAAATTATTTGAACAAAATTTACATTTTTTTATAAAGAAATAAAAAAGTTACAGCAGTTTTTGTTTGATTTTTAAGAAAAACGCATTATTTCTAAAAAATAAAGTTTTTTTGATATAATTTTAAAAGTAATCGTCCGAAAAATTTTAAAACTACATTTCTAATTAGATTTCATGAAAATAAAATTATTTAAACAAAATTTACATTTTTTTATAAAGAAATAAAAAAGTTTCTGCAGTTTTTGTGTGATTTTTAAGAAAAACGTTTTTTTGGTATAATTTTAAAAATAATCGACCAAAAAATTTTAAAACTACATTTCTAATTAGATTTCATGAAAATAAAATTATTTAAACAAAATTTACATTTTTTTATAAAGAAATAAAAAAGTTTCTGCAGTTTTTGTGTGATTTTTAAGAAAAACGTTTTTTTGGTATAATTTTAAAAATAATCGACCGAAAAATTTTAAAACTACATTTCTAATTAGATTTCATGAAAATAAAATTATTTAAACAAAATTTACATTTTTTTATAAAGAAATAAAAAAGTTACAGCAGTTTTTGTTTGATTTTTAAGAAAAACGCATTATTTCTAAAAAATAACGTTTTTTTGGTATAATTTTAAAAATAATCGACAGAAAAATTTTAAAACTACATTTCTAATTAGATTTCATGAAAATAAAATTATTTAAACAAAATTTACATTTTTTTATAAAGAAATAAAAAAGTTACAGCAGTTTTTGTTTGATTTTTAAGAAAAACGCATTATTTCTAAAAAATAACGTTTTTTTGGTATAATTTCAAAAATAATAGACAGAAAAATTTTAAAACTACATTTCTAATTAGATTTCATGAAAATAAAATTATTTAAACAAAATTTACATTTTTTTATAAAGAAATAAAAAAGTTTCTGCAGTTTTTGTGTGATTTTTAAGAAAAATGTTTTTTTGGTATAATTTTAAAATTAATCGACCGAAAAATTTTAAAACTACATTTCTAATTAGATTTCATGAAAATAAAATTATTTAAACAAAATTTACATTTTTTTATAAAGAAATAAAAAAGTTACAGCAGTTTTTGTTTGATTTTTAAGAAAAACGCATTATTTCTAAAAAATAACGTTTTTTTGATATAATTTTAAAAGTAATCGTCCGAAAAATTTTAAAACTACATTTCTAATTAGATTTCATGAAAATAAAATTACTTAAACAAAATTTACATTTTTTTATAAAGAAATAAAAAAGTTTCTGCAGTTTTTGTGTGATTTTTAAGAAAAACGTTTTTTTTGGTATAATTTTAAAAATAATCGACCGAAAAATTTTAAAACTACATTTCTAATTAGATTTCATGAAAATAAAATTATTTAAACAAAATTTACATTTTTTTATAAAGAAATAAAAAAGTTACAGCAGTTTTTGTTTGATTTTTAAGAAAAACGCATTATTTCTAAAAAATAACGTTTTTTTGATATAATTTTAAAAGTAATCGTCCGAAAAATTTTAAAACTACATTTCTAATTAGATTTCATGAAAATAATATTATTTAAACAAAATTTACATTTTTTTATAAAGAAATAAAAAAGTTTCTGCAGTTTTTGTGTGATTTTTAAGAAAAAGGTTTTTTTGGTATAATTTTAAAAATAATCGACCGAAAAATTTTAAAACTACATTTCTAATTAGATTTCATGAAAATAAAATTATTTAAACAAAATTTACATTTTTTTATAAAGAAATAAAAAAGTTACAGCAGTTTTTGTTTGATTTTTAAGAAAAACGCATTATTTCTAAAAAATAACGTTTTTTTGATATAATTTTAAAAGTAATCGTCCGAAAAATTTTAAAACTACATTTCTAATTAGATTTCATGAAAATAATATTATTTAAACAAAATTTACATTTTTTTATAAAGAAATAAAAAAGTTACAGCAGTTTTAGTTTGATTTTTAAGACAAACGTTTTTTTGGTATAATTTTAAAAATAATCGACCGAAAAATTTTAAAACTACATTTCTAATTAGATTTCATGAAAATAAAATTATTTAAACAAAATTTACATTTTTTTATAAAGAAATAAAAAAGTTACAGCAGTTTTTGTTTGATTTTTAAGAAAAACGCATTATTTCTAAAAAATACCGTTTTTTTGATATAATTTTAAAAGTAATAGTCCGAAAAATTTTAAAACTACATTTCTAATTAGATTTCATGAAAATAATATTATTTAAACAAAATTTACATTTTTTCATAAAGAAATAAAAAAGTTACAGCAGTTTTTGTTTGATTTTTAAGAAAAACGCATTATTTCTAAAAAATAACGTTTTTTTGATATAATTTTAAAAGTAATCGTCCGAAAAATTTCAAAACTACATTTCTAATTAGATTTCATGAAAATAATATTATTTAAACAAAATTTACATTTTTTTATAAAGAAATAAAAAAGTTTCTGCAGTTTTTGTGTGATTTTTAAGAAAAACGTTTTTTTGGTATAATTTTAAAAATAATCGACCGAAAAATTTTAAAACTACATTTCTAATTAGATTTCATGAAAATAAAATTATTTAAACAAAATTTACATTTTTTTATAAAGAAATAAAAAAGTTTCTGCAGTTTTAGTTTGATTTTTAAGAAAAACGCATTATTTCTAAAAAATAACGTTTTTTTGATATAATTTTAAAAGTAATCGTCCGAAAAATTTTAAAACTACATTTCTAATTAGATTTCATGAAAATAAAATTATTTAAACAAAATTTACATTTTTTTATAAAGAAATAAAAAAGTTTCTGCAGTTTTAGTTTGATTTTTAAGAAAAACGCATTATTTCTAAAAAATAACGTTTTTTTGATATAATTTTAAAAGTAATCGTCCGAAAAATTTTAAAACTACATTTCTAATTAGATTTCATGAAAATAAAATTATTTAAACAAAATTTACATTTTTTTATAAAGAAATAAAAAAGTTACAGCAGTTTTTGTTTGATTTTTAAGAAAAACGCATTATTTCTAAAAAATAACGTTTTTTTGATATAATTTTAAAAGTAATCGTCCGAAAAATTTTAAAACTACATTTCTAATTAGATTTCATGAAAATAATATTATTTAAACAAAATTTACATTTTTTTATAAAGAAATAAAAAAGTTTCTGCAGTTTTTGTGTGATTTTTAAGAAAAAGGTTTTTTTGGTATAATTTTAAAAATAATCGACCGAAAAATTTTAAAACTACATTTCTAATTAGATTTCATGAAAATAAAATTATTTAAACAAAATTTACATTTTTTTATAAAGAAATAAAAAAGTTACAGCAGTTTTTGTTTGATTTTTAAGAAAAACGCATTATTTCTAAAAAATAACGTTTTTTTTGATATAATTTTAAAAGTAATCGTCCGAAAAATTTTAAAACTACATTTCTAATTAGATTTCATGAAAATAATATTATTTAAACAAAATTTACATTTTTTTATAAAGAAATAAAAAAGTTACAGCAGTTTTAGTTTGATTTTTAAGAAAAACGTTTTTTTGGTATAATTTTAAAAATAATCGACCGAAAAATTTTAAAACTACATTTCTAATTAGATTTCATGAAAATAAAATTATTTAAACAAAATTTACATTTTTTTATAAAGAAATAAAAAAGTTACAGCAGTTTTTGTCTGATTTTTAAGAAAAACGCATTATTTCTAAAAAATACCGTTTTTTTGATATAATTTTAAAAGTAATAGTCCGAAAAATTTTAAAACTACATTTCTAATTAGATTTCATGAAAATAATATTATTTAAACAAAATTTACATTTTTTTATAAAGAAATAAAAAAGTTACAGCAGTTTTTGTTTGATTTTTAAGAAAAACGCATTATTTCTAAAAAATAACGTTTTTTTGATATAATTTTAAAAGTAATCGTCCGAAAAATTTTAAAACTACATTTCTAATTAGATTTCATGAAAATAATATTATTTAAACAAAATTTACATTTTTTTATAAAGAAATAAAAAAGTTACAGCAGTTTTAGTTTGATTTTTAAGAAAAACGTTTTTTTGGTATAATTTTAAAAATAATCGACCGAAAAATTTTAAAACTACATTTCTAATTAGATTTCATGAAAATAAAATTATTTAAACAAAATTTACATTTTTTTATAAAGAAATAAAAAAGTTACAGCAGTTTTTGTTTGATTTTTAAGAAAAACGCATTATTTCTAAAAAATAACGTTTTTTTGATATAATTTTAAAAGTAATCGTCCGAAAAATTTTAAAACTACATTTCTAATTAGATTTCATGAAAATAATATTATTTAAACAAAATTTACATTTTTTTATAAAGAAATAAAAAAGTTACAGCAGTTTTAGTTTGATTTTTAAGAAAAACGTTTTTTTGGTATAATTTTAAAAATAATCAACCGAAAAATTTTAAAACTACATTTCTAATTAGATTTCATGAAAATAAAATTATTTAAACAAAATTTACATTTTTTTATAAAGAAATAAAAAAGTTACAGCAGTTTTTGTTTGATTTTTAAGAAAAACGCATTATTTCTAAAAAATACCGTTTTTTTGATATAATTTTAAAAGTAATAGTCCGAAAAATTTTTAAAACTACATTTCTAATTAGATTTCATGAAAATAATATTATTTAAACAAAATTTACATTTTTTTATAAAGAAATAAAAAAGTTACAGCAGTTTTTGTTTGATTTTTAAGAAAAACGCATTATTTCTAAAAAATAACGTTTTTTTGATATAATTTTAAAAGTAATCGTCCGAAAAATTTCAAAACTACATTTCTAATTAGATTTCATTAAAATAATATTATTTAAACAAAATTTACATTTTTTTATAAAGAAATAAAAAAGTTTCTGCAGTTTTTGTGTGATTTTTAAGAAAAACGTTTTTTTGGTATAATTTTAAAAATAATCGACCGAAAAATTTTAAAACTACATTTGTAATTAGATTTCATGAAAATAAAATTATTTAAACAAAATTTACATTTCTTTATAAAGAAATAAAAAAGTTACAGCAGTTTTTGTTTGATTTTTAAGAAAAACGCATTATTTCTAAAAAATAACGTTTTTTTGATATAATTTTAAAAGTAATCGTCCGAAAAATTTTAAAACTACATTTCTAATTAGATTTCATGAAAATAATATTATTTAAACAAAATTTACATTTTTTTATAAAGAAATAAAAAAGTTACAGCAGTTTTTGTTTGATTTTTAAGAAAAACGCATTATTTCTAAAAAATAACGTTTTTTTGATATAATTTTAAAAGTAATCGTCCGAAAAATTTTAAAACTACATTTCTAATTAGATTTCATGAAAATAAAATTATTTAAACAAAATTTACATTTTTTTATAAAGAAATAAAAAAGTTTCTGCAGTTTT
>CAXARA010001258.1:0-46850 GCA_963971135.1 Stenus bimaculatus
AAAAACGCATTATTTCTAAAAAATAACGTTTTTTTGATATAATTTTAAAAGTAATCGTCCGAAAAATTTTAAAACTACATTTCTAATTAGATTTCATGAAAATAATATTATTTAAACAAAATTTACATTTTATTATAAAGAAATAAAAAAGTTACAGCAGTTTTAGTTTGATTTTTAAGAAAAACGTTTTTTTGGTATAATTTAAAAATAATCGACCGAAAAATTTTAAAACTACATTTCTAATTAGATTTCATGAAAATAAAATTATTTAAACAAAATTTACATTTTTTTATAAAGAAATAAAAAAGTTACAGCAGTTTTTGTTTGATTTTTAAGAAAAACGCATTATTTCTAAAAAATAACGTTTTTTTGATATAATTTTAAAAGTAATCGTCCGAAAAATTTTAAAACTACATTTCTAATTAGATTTCATGAAAATAATATTATTTAAACAAAATTTACATTTTTTTATAAAGAAATAAAAAAGTTTCCGCAGTTTTTGTGTGATTTTTAAGAAAAACGTTTTTTTGGTATAATTTTAAAAATAATCGACCGAAAAATTTTAAAACTACATTTCTAATTAGATTTCATGAAAATAAAATTATTTAAACAAAATTTACATTTTTTTATAAAGAAATAAAAAAGTTACAGCAGTTTTTGTTTGATTTTTAAGAAAAACGCATTATTTCTAAAAAATAACGTTTTTTTGATATAATTTTAAAAGTAATCGTCCGAAAAATTTTAAAACTACATTTCTAATTAGATTTCATGAAAATAATATTATTTAAACAAAATTTACATTTTTTTATAAAGAAATAAAAAAGTTACAGCAGTTTTAGTTTGATTTTTAAGAAAAACGTTTTTTTGGTATAATTTTAAAAATAATCGACCGAAAAATTTTAAAACTACATTTCTAATTAGATTTCATGAAAATAAAATTATTTAAACAAAATTTACATTTTTTTATAAAGAAATAAAAAAGTTACAGCAGTTTTTGTTTGATTTTTAAGAAAAACGCATTATTTCTAAAAAATAACGTTTTTTTGATATAATTTTAAAAGTAATCGTCCGAAAAATTTTAAAACTACATTTCTAATTAGATTTCACGAAAATAATATTATTTAAACAAAATTTACATTTTTTTATAAAGAAATAAAAAAGTTACAGCAGTTTTAGTTTGATTTTTAAGAAAAACGTTTTTTTGGTATAATTTTAAAAATAATCGACCGAAAAATTTTAAAACTACATTTCTAATTAGATTTCATGAAAATAAAATTATTTAAACAAAATTTACATTTTTTTATAAAGAAATAAAAAAGTTACAGCAGTTTTTGTTTGATTTTTAAGAAAAACGCATTATTTCTAAAAAATAACGTTTTTTTGATATAATTTTAAAAGTAATCGTCCGAAAAATTTTAAAACTACATTTCTAATTAGATTTCATGAAAATAATATTATTTAAACAAAATTTACATTTTTTTATAAAGAAATAAAAAAGTTACAGCAGTTTTAGTTTGATTTTTAAAAAAACGTTTTTTTGGTATAATTTTAAAAATAATCGACCGAAAAATTTTAAAACTACATTTCTAATTAGATTTCATGAAAATAAAATTATTTAAACAAAATTTACATTTTTTTATAAAGAAATAAAAAAGTTACAGCAGTTTTTGTTTGATTTTTAAGAAAAACGCATTATTTCTAAAAAATAACGTTTTTTTGATATAATTTTAAAAGTAATCGTCCGAAAAATTTTAAAACTACATTTCTAATTAGATTTCATGAAAATAATATTATTTAAACAAAATTTACATTTTTTTATAAAGAAATAAAAAAGTTACAGCAGTTTTAGTTTGATTTTTAAGAAAAACGTTTTTTTGGTATAATTTTAAAAATAATCGACCGAAAAATTTTAAAACTACATTTCTAATTAGATTTCATGAAAATAAAATTATTTAAACAAAATTTACATTTTTTTATAAAGAAATAAAAAAGTTACAGCAGTTTTTGTTTGATTTTTAAGAAAAACGCATTATTTCTAAAAAATAAAGTTTTTTTGATATAATTTTAAAAGTAATCGTCCGAAAAATTTTAAAACTACATTTCTAATTAGATTTCATGAAAATAAAATTATTTAAACAAAATTTACATTTTTTTATAAAGAAATAAAAAAGTTTCTGCAGTTTTTGTGTGATTTTTAAGAAAAACGTTTTTTTGGTATAATTTTAAAAATAATCGACCGAAAAATTTTAAAACTACATTTCTAATTAGATTTCATGAAAATAAAATTATTTAAACAAAATTTACATTTTTTTATAAAGAAATAAAAAAGTTACAGCAGTTTTTGTTTGATTTTTAAGAAAAACGCATTATTTCTAAAAAATAACGTTTTTTTGATATAATTTTAAAAGTAATCGTCCGAAAAATTTTAAAACTACATTTCTAATTAGATTTCATGAAAATAAAATTATTTAAACAAAATTTACATTTTTTTATAAAGAAATAAAAAAGTTTCTGCAGTTTTTGTGTGATTTTTAAGAAAAACGTTTTTTTGGTATAATTTTAAAAATAATCGACCGAAAAATTTTAAAACTACATTTCTAATTAGATTTCATGAAAATAAAATTATTTAAACAAAATTTACATTTTTTTATAAAGAAATAAAAAAGTTACAGCAGTTTTTGTTTGATTTTTAAGAAAAACGCATTATTTCTAAAAAATAAAGTTTTTTTGATATAATTTTAAAAGTAATCGTCCGAAAAATTTTAAAACTACATTTCTAATTAGATTTCATGAAAATAAAATTATTTAAACAAAATTTACATTTTTTTATAAAGAAATAAAAAAGTTTCTGCAGTTTTTGTGTGATTTTTAAGAAAAACGTTTTTTTGGTATAATTTTAAAAATAATCGACCGAAAAATTTTAAAACTACATTTCTAATTAGATTTCATGAAAATAAAATTATTTAAACAAAATTTACATTTTTTTATAAAGAAATAAAAAAGTTACAGCAGTTTTTGTTTGATTTTTAAGAAAAACGCATTATTTCTAAAAAATAACGTTTTTTTGATATAATTTTAAAAGTAATCGTCCGAAAAATTTTAAAACTACATTTCTAATTAGATTTCATGAAAATAAAATTATTTAAACAAAATTTACATTTTTTTATAAAGAAATAAAAAAGTTACAGCAGTTTTTGTTTGATTTTTAAGAAAAACGCATTATTTCTAAAAAATAATGTTTTTTTGATATAATTTTAAAAGTAATCGTCCGAAAAATTTTAAAACTACATTTCTAATTAGATTTCATGAAAATAAAATTATTTAAACAAAATTTACATTTTTTTATAAAGAAATAAAAAAGTTTCTGCAGTTTTTGTGTGATTTTTAAGAAAAACGTTTTTTTGGTATAATTTTAAAAATAATCGACCGAAAAATTTTAAAACTACATTTCTAATTAGATTTCATAAAAATAAAATTATTTAAACAAAATTTACATTTTTTTATAAAGAAATAAAAAAGTTACAGCAGTTTTTGTTTGATTTTTAAGAAAAACGCATTATTTCTAAAAAATAAAGTTTTTTTGATATAATTTTAAAAGTAATCGTCCGAAAAATTTTAAAACTACATTTCTAATTAGATTTCATGAAAATAAAATTATTTAAACAAAATTTACATTTTTTTATAAAGAAATAAAAAAGTTTCTGCAGTTTTTGTGTGATTTTTAAGAAAAACGTTTTTTTGGTATAATTTTAAAAATAATCGACCGAAAAATTTTAAAACTATATTTCTAATTAGATTTCATGAAAATAAAATTATTTAAACAAAATTTACATTTTTTTATAAAGAAATAAAAAAGTTACAGCAGTTTTTGTTTGATTTTTAAGAAAAACGCATTATTTCTAAAAAATAACGTTTTTTTGATATAATTTTAAAAGTAATCGTCCGAAAAATTTTAAAACTACATTTCTAATTAGCTTTCATGAAAATAAAATTATTTAAACAAAATTTACATTTTTTTATAAAGAAATAAAAAAGTTTCTGCAGTTTTTGTGTGATTTTTAAGAAAAACGTTTTTTTGGTATAATTTTAAAAATAATCGACCGAAAAATTTTAAAACTACATTTCTAATTAGATTTCATGAAAATAAAATTATTTAAACAAAATTTACATTTTTTTATAAAGAAATAAAAAAGTTACAGCAGTTTTTGTTTGATTTTTAAGAAAAACGCATTATTTCTAAAAAATAAAGTTTTTTTGATGTAATTTTAAAAGTAATCGTCCGAAAAATTTTAAAACTACATTTCTAATTAGATTTCATGAAAATATAATTATTTAAACAAAATTTACATTTTTTTATAAAGAAATAAAAAAGTTTCTGCAGTTTTTGTGTGATTTTTAAGAAAAACGTTTTTTTGGTATAATTTTAAAGATAATCGACCGAAAAATTTTAAAACTACATTTCTAATTAGATTTCATGAAAATAAAATTATTTAAACAAAATTTACATTTTTTTATAAAGAAATAAAAAAGTTACAGCAGTTTTTGTTTGATTTTTAAGAAAAACGCATTATTTCTAAAAAATAACGTTTTTTTGATATAATTTTAAAAGTAATCGTCCGAAAAATTTTAAAACTACATTTCTAATTAGATTTCATGAAAATAATATTATTTAAACAAAACTTACATTTTTTTATAAAGAAATAAAAAAGTTACAGCAGTTTTTGTTTGATTTTTAAGAAAAACGCATTATTTCTAAAAAATAAAGTTTTTTTGATATAATTTTAAAAGTAATCGTCCGAAAAATTTTAAAACTACATTTCTAATTAGATTTCATGAAAATAATATTATTTAAACAAAATTTACATTTTTTTATAAAGAAATAAAAAAGTTTCTGCAGTTTTTGTGTGATTTTTAAGAAAAACGTTTTTTTGGTATAATTTTCAAAATAATCGACCGAAAAATTTTAAAACTACATTTCTAATTAGATTTCATGAAAATAAAATTATTTAAAAAAAATTTACATTTTTTTATAAAGAAATAAAAAAGTTACAGCAGTTTTTGTTTGATTTTTAAGAAAAACGCATTATTTCTAAAAAATAACGTTTTTTTGATATAATTTTAAAAGTAATCGTCCGAAAAATTTTAAAACTACATTTCTAATTAGATTTCATGAAAATAATATTATTTAAACAAAATTTACATTTTTTTATAAAGAAATAAAAAAGTTTCTGCAGTTTTTGTGTGATTTTTAAGAAAAACGTTTTTTTGGTATAATTTTAAAAATAATCGACCGAAAAATTTTAAAACTACATTTCTAATTAGATTTCATGAAAATAAAATTATTTAAACAAAATTTACATTTTTTTATAAAGAAATAAAAAAGTTACAGCAGTTTTTGTTTGATTTTTAAGAAAAACGCATTATTTCTAAAAAAATAAAGTTTTTTTGATATAATTTTAAAAGTAATCGTCCGAAAAATTTTAAAACTACATTTCTAATTAGATTTCATGAAAATAAAATTATTTAAACAAAATTTACATTTTTTTATAAAGAAATAAAAAAGTTTCTGCAGTTTTTGTGTGATTTTTAAGAAAAACGTTTTTTTGGTATAATTTTAAAAATAATCGACCGAAAAATTTTAAAACTACATTTCTAATTAGATTTCATGAAAATAAAATTATTTAAACAAAATTTACATTTTTTTATAAAGAAATAAAAAAGTTACAGCAGTTTTTGTTTGATTTTTAAGAAAAACGCATTATTTCTAAAAAATAAAGTTTTTTTGATGTAATTTTAAAAGTAATCGTCCGAAAAATTTTAAAACTACATTTCTAATTAGATTTCATGAAAATATAATTATTTAAACAAAATTTACATTTTTTTATAAAGAAATAAAAAAGTTTCTGCAGTTTTTGTGTGATTTTTAAGTAAAACGTTTTTTTGGTATAATTTTAAAGATAATCGACCGAAAAATTTTAAAACTACATTTCTAATTAGATTTCATGAAAATAAAATTATTTAAACAAAATTTACATTTTTTTATAAAGAAATAAAAAAGTTACAGCAGTTTTTGTTTGATTTTTAAGAAAAACGCATTATTTCTAAAAAATAACGTTTTTTTGATATAATTTTAAAAGTAATCGTCCGAAAAATTTTAAAACTACATTTCTAATTAGATTTCATGAAAATAATATTATTTAAACAAAATTTACATTTTTTTATAAAGAAATAAAAAAGTTACAGCAGTTTTTGTTTGATTTTTAAGAAAAACGCATTATTTCTAAAAAATAAAGTTTTTTTGATATAATTTTAAAAGTAATCGTCCGAAAAATTTTAAAACTACATTTCTAATTAGATTTCATGAAAATAATATTATTTAAACAAAATTTACATTTTTTTATAAAGAAATAAAAAAGTTTCTGCAGTTTTTGTGTGATTTTTAAGAAAAACGTTTTTTTGGTATAATTTTAAAAATAATCGACCGAAAAATTTTAAAACTACATTTCTAATTAGATTTCATGAAAATAAAATTATTTAAACAAAATTTACATTTTTTTATAAAGAAATAAAAAAGTTACAGCAGTTTTTGTTTCATTTTTAAGAAAAACGCATTATTTCTAAAAAATAACGTTTTTTTGATATAATTTTAAAAGTAATCGTCCGAAAAATTTTAAAACTACATTTCTAATTAGATTTCATGAAAATAATATTATTTAAACAAAATTTACATTTTTTTATAAAGAAATAAAAAAGTTTCTGCAGTTTTTGTGTGATTTTTAAGAAAAACGTTTTTTTGGTATAATTTTAAAAATAATCGACCGAAAAATTTTAAAACTACATTTCTAATTAGATTTCATGAAAATAAAATTATTTAAACAAAATTTACATTTTTTTATAAAGAAATAAAAAAGTTACAGCAGTTTTTGTTTGATTTTTAAGAAAAACGCATTATTTCTAAAAAAATAAAGTTTTTTTGATATAATTTTAAAAGTAATCGTCCGAAAAATTTTAAAACTACATTTCTAATTAGATTTCATGAAAATAAAATTATTTAAACAAAATTTACATTTTTTTATAAAGAAATAAAAAAGTTTCTGCAGTTTTTGTGTGATTTTTAAGAAAAACGTTTTTTTGGTATAATTTTAAAGATAATCGACCGAAAAATTTTAAAACTACATTTCTAATTAGATTTCATGAAAATAAAATTATTTAAACAAAATTTACATTTTTTTATAAAGAAATAAAAAAGTTACAGCAGTTTTTGTTTGATTTTTAAGAAAAACGCATTATTTCTAAAAAATAACGTTTTTTTGATATAATTTTAAAAGTAATCGTCCGAAAAATTTTAAAACTACATTTCTAATTAGATTTCATGAAAATAATATTATTTAAACAAAATTTACATTTTTTTATAAAGAAATAAAAAAGTTACAGCAGTTTTTGTTTGATTTTTAAGAAAAACGCATTATTTCTAAAAAATAAAGTTTTTTTGATATAATTTTAAAAGTAATCGTCCGAAAAATTTTAAAACTACATTTCTAATTAGATTTCATGAAAATAATATTATTTAAACAAAATTTACATTTTTTTATAAAGAAATAAAAAAGTTTCTGCAGTTTTTGTGTGATTTTTAAGAAAAACGTTTTTTTGGTATAATTTTAAAAATAATCGACCGAAAAATTTTAAAACTACATTTCTAATTAGATTTCATGAAAATAAAATTATTTAAACAAAATTTACATTTTTTTATAAAGAAATAAAAAAGTTACAGCAGTTTTTGTTTGATTTTTAAGAAAAACGCATTATTTCTAAAAAATAACGTTTTTTTGATATAATTTTAAAAGTAATCGTCCGAAAAATTTTAAAACTACATTTCTAATTAGATTTCATGAAAATAATATTATTTAAACAAAATTAACATTTTTTTATAAAGAAATAAAAAAGTTTCTGCAGTTTTTGTGTGATTTTTAAGAAAAACGTTTTTTTGGTATAATTTTAAAAATAATCGACCGAAAAATTTTAAAACTACATTTCTAATTAGATTTCATGAAAATAAAATTATTTAAACAAAATTTACATTTTTTTATAAAGAAATAAAAAAGTTACAGCAGTTTTTGTTTGATTTTTAAGAAAAACGCATTATTTCTAAAAAATAAAGTTTTTTTGATATAATTTTAAAAGTAATCGTCCGAAAAATTTTAAAACTACATTTCTAATTAGATTTCATGAAAATAAAATTATTTAAACAAAATTTACATTTTTTTATAAAGAAATAAAAAAGTTTCTGCAGTTTTTGTGTGATTTTTAAGAAAAACGTTTTTTTGGTATAATTTTAAAAATAATCGACCGAAAAATTTTAAAACTACATTTCTAATTAGATTTCATGAAAATAAAATTAATTAAACAAAATTTACATTTTTTTATAAAGAAATAAAAAAGTTACAGCAGTTTTTGTTTGATTTTTAAGAAAAACGCATTATTTCTAAAAAATAAAGTTTTTTTGATATAATTTTAAAAGTAATCGTCCGAAAAATTTTAAAACTACATTTCTAATTAGATTTCATGAAAATAAAATTATTTAAACAAAATTTACATTTTTTTATAAAGAAATAAAAAAGTTTCTGCAGTTTTTGTGTGATTTTTAAGAAAAACGTTTTTTTGGTATAATTTTAAAAATAATCGACCGAAAAATTTTAAAACTACATTTCTAATTAGATTTCATGAAAATAAAATTATTTAAACAAAATTTACATTTTTTTATAAAGAAATAAAAAAGTTACAGCAGTTTTTGTTTGATTTTTAAGAAAAACGCATTATTTCTAAAAAATAAAGTTTTTTTGATGTAATTTTAAAAGTAATCGTCCGAAAAATTTTAAAACTACATTTCTAATTAGATTTCATGAAAATAATATTATTTAAACAAAATTTACATTTTTTTATAAAGAAATAAAAAAGTTACAGCAGTTTTAGTTTGATTTTTAAGAAAAACGTTTTTTTGGTATAATTTTAAAAATAATCGACCGAAAAATTTTAAAACTACATTTCTAATTAGATTTCATGAAAATAAAATTATTTAAACAAAATTTACATTTTTTTATAAAGAAATAAAAAAGTTACAGCAGTTTTTGTTTGATTTTTAAGAAAAACGCATTATTTCTAAAAAATAAAGTTTTTTTGATATAATTTTAAAAGTAATCGTCCGAAAAATTTTAAAACTACATTTCTAATTAGATTTCATGAAAATAAAATTATTTAAACAAAATTTACATTTTTTTATAAAGAAATAAAAAAGTTTCTGCAGTTTTTGTGTGATTTTTAAGAAAAACGTTTTTTTGGTATAATTTTAAAAATAATCGACCGAAAAATTTTAAAACTACATTTCTAATTAGATTTCATGAAAATAAAATTATTTAAACAAAATTTACATTTTTTTATAAAGAAATAAAAAAGTTACAGCAGTTTTTGTTTGATTTTTAAGAAAAACGCATTATTTCTAAAAAATAACGTTTTTTTGATATAATTTTAAAAGTAATCGTCCGAAAAATTTTAAAACTACATTTCTAATTAGATTTCATGAAAATAAAATTATTTAAACAAAATTTACATTTTTTTATAAAGAAATAAAAAAGTTTCTGCAGTTTTTGTGTGATTTTTAAGAAAAACGTTTTTTTGGTATAATTTTAAAAATAATCGACCGAAAAATTTTAAAACTACATTTCTAATTAGATTTCATGAAAATAAAATTATTTAAACAAAATTTACATTTTTTTATAAAGAAATAAAAAAGTTACAGCAGTTTTTGTTTGATTTTTAAGAAAAACGCATTATTTCTAAAAAATAAAGTTTTTTTGATATAATTTTAAAAGTAATCGTCCGAAAAATTTTAAAACTACATTTCTAATTAGATTTCATGAAAATAAAATTATTTAAACAAAATTTACATTTTTTTATAAAGAAATAAAAAAGTTTCTGCAGTTTTTGTGTGATTTTTAAGAAAAACGTTTTTTTGGTATAATTTTAAAAATAATCGACCGAAAAATTTTAAAACTACATTTCTAATTAGATTTCATGAAAATAAAATTATTTAAACAAAATTTACATTTTTTTATAAAGAAATAAAAAAGTTACAGCAGTTTTTGTTTGATTTTTAAGAAAAACGCATTATTTCTAAAAAATAACGTTTTTTTGATATAATTTTAAAAGTAATCGTCCGAAAAATTTTAAAACTACATTTCTAATTAGATTTCATGAAAATAAAATTATTTAAACAAAATTTACATTTTTTTATAAAGAAATAAAAAAGTTTCTGCAGTTTTTGTGTGATTTTTAAGAAAAACGTTTTTTTGGTATAATTTTAAAAATAATCGACCGAAAAATTTTAAAACTACATTTCTAATTAGATTTCATGAAAATAAAATTATTTAAACAAAATTTACATTTTTTTATAAAGAAATAAAAAAGTTACAGCAGTTTTTGTTTGATTTTTAAGAAAAACGCATTATTTCTAAAAAATAACGTTTTTTTGATATAATTTTAAAAGTAATCGTCCGAAAAATTTTAAAACTACATTTCTAATTAGATTTCATGAAAATAATATTATTTAAACAAAATTTACATTTTTTTATAAAGAAATAAAAAAGTTACAGCAGTTTTAGTTTGATTTTTAAGAAAAACGTTTTTTTGGTATAATTTTAAAAATAATCGACCGAAAAATTTTAAAACTACATTTCTAATTAGATTTCATGAAAATAAAATTATTTAAACAAAATTTACATTTTTTTATAAAGAAATAAAAAAGTTACAGCAGTTTTTGTTTGATTTTTAAGAAAAACGCATTATTTCTAAAAAATAACGTTTTTTTGATATAATTTTAAAAGTAATCGTCCGAAAAATTTTAAAACTACATTTCTAATTAGATTTCATGAAAATAATATTATTTAAACAAAATTTACATTTTTTTATAAAGAAATAAAAAAGTTACAGCAGTTTTAGTTTGATTTTTAAGAAAAACGTTTTTTTGGTATAATTTTAAAAATAATCGACCGAAAAATTTTAAAACTACATTTCTAATTAGATTTCATGAAAATAAAATTATTTAAACAAAATTTACATTTTTTTATAAAGAAATAAAAAAGTTACAGCAGTTTTTGTTTGATTTTTAAGAAAAACGCATTATTTCTAAAAAATAAAGTTTTTTTGATATAATTTTAAAAGTAATCGTCCGAAAAATTTTAAAACTACATTTCTAATTAGATTTCATGAAAATAAAATTATTTAAACAAAATTTACATTTTTTTATAAAGAAATAAAAAAGTTTCTGCAGTTTTTGTGTGATTTTTAAGAAAAACGTTTTTTTGGTATAATTTTAAAAATAATCGACCGAAAAATTTTAAAACTACATTTCTAATTAGATTTCATGAAAATAAAATTATTTAAACAAAATTTACATTTTTTTATAAAGAAATAAAAAAGTTACAGCAGTTTTTGTTTGATTTTTAAGAAAAACGCATTATTTCTAAAAAATAACGTTTTTTTGATATAATTTTAAAAGTAATCGTCCGAAAAATTTTAAAACTACATTTCTAATTAGATTTCATGAAAATAAAATTATTTAAACAAAATTTACATTTTTTTATAAAGAAATAAAAAAGTTTCTGCAGTTTTTGTGTGATTTTTAAGAAAAACGTTTTTTTGGTATAATTTTAAAAATAATCGACCGAAAAATTTTAAAACTACATTTCTAATTAGATTTCATGAAAATAAAATTATTTAAACAAAATTTACATTTTTTTATAAAGAAATAAAAAAGTTACAGCAGTTTTTGTTTGATTTTTAAGAAAAACGCATTATTTCTAAAAAATAAAGTTTTTTTGATATAATTTTAAAAGTAATCCTCCGAAAAATTTTAAAACTACATTTCTAATTAGATTTCATGAAAATAAAATTATTTAAACAAAATTTACATTTTTTTATAAAGAAATAAAAAAGTTACAGCAGTTTTTGTTTGATTTTTAAGAAAAACGCATTATTTCTAAAAAATAACGTTTTTTTGATATAATTTTAAAAGTAATCGTCCGAAAAATTTTAAAACTACATTTCTAATTAGATTTCATGAAAATAATATTATTTAAACAAAATTTACATTTTTTTATAAAGAAATAAAAAAGTTTCTGCAGTTTTTGTGTGATTTTTAAGAAAAACGTTTTTTTGGTATAATTTTAAAAATAATCGACCGAAAAATTTTAAAACTACATTTCTAATTAGATTTCATGAAAATAAAATTATTTAAACAAAATTTACATTTTTTTATAGAGAAATAAAAAAGTTACAGCAGTTTTTGTTTGATTTTTAAGAAAAACGCATTATTTCTAAAAAATAACGTTTTTTTGATATAATTTTAAAAGTAATCGTCCGAAAAATTTTAAAACTACATTTCTAATTAGATTTCATGAAAATAAAATTATTTAAACAAAATTTACATTTTTTTATAAAGAAATAAAAAAGTTACAGCAGTTTTTGTTTGATTTTTAAGAAAAACGCATTATTTCTAAAAAATAAAGTTTTTTTGATATAATTTTAAAAGTAATCGTCCGAAAAATTTTAAAACTACATTTCTAATTAGATTTCATGAAAATAAAATTATTTAAACAAAATTTACATTTTTTTATAAAGAAATAAAAAAGTTTCTGCAGTTTTTGTGTGATTTTTAAGAAAAACGTTTTTTTGGTATAATTTTAAAAATAATCGACCGAAAAATTTTAAAACTACATTTCTAATTAGATTTCATGAAAATAAAATTATTTAAACAAAATTTACATTTTTTTATAAAGAAATAAAAAAGTTACAGCAGTTTTTGTTTGATTTTTAAGAAAAACGCATTATTTCTAAAAAATAACGTTTTTTTGATATAATTTTAAAAGTAATCGTCCGAAAAATTTTAAAACTACATTTCTAATTAGATTTCATGAAAATAAAATTATTTAAACAAAATTTACATTTTTTTATAAAGAAATAAAAAAGTTTCTGCAGTTTTTGTGTGATTTTTAAGAAACACGTTTTTTTGGTATAATTTTAAAAATAATCGACCGAAAAATTTTAAAACTACATTTCTAATTAGATTTCATGAAAATAAAATTATTTAAACAAAATTTACATTTTTTTATAAAGAAATAAAAAAGTTACAGCAGTTTTTGTTTGATTTTTAAGAAAAACGCATTATTTCTAAAAAATAACGTTTTTTTGATATAATTTTAAAAGTAATCGTCCGAAAAATTTTAAAACTACATTTCTAATTAGATTTCATGAAAATAATATTATTTAAACAAAATTTACATTTTTTTATAAAGAAATAAAAAAGTTACAGCAGTTTTAGTTTGATTTTTAAGAAAAACGTTTTTTTGGTATAATTTTAAAAATAATCGACCGAAAAATTTTAAAACTACATTTCTAATTAGATTTCATGAAAATAAAATTATTTAAACAAAATTTACATTTTTTTATAAAGAAATAAAAAAGTTACAGCAGTTTTTGTTTGATTTTTAAGAAAAACGCATTATTTCTAAAAAATAACGTTTTTTTGATATAATTTTAAAAGTAATCGTCCGAAAAATTTTAAAACTACATTTCTAATTAGATTTCATGAAAATAAAATTATTTAAACAAAATTTACATTTTTTTATAAAGAAATAAAAAAGTTTCTGCAGTTTTTGTGTGATTTTTAAGAAAAACGTTTTTTTGGTATAATTTTAAAAATAATCGACCGAAAAATTTTAAAACTACATTTCTAATTAGATTTCATGAAAATAAAATTATTTAAACAAAATTTACATTTTTTTATAAAGAAATAAAAAAGTTACAGCAGTTTTTGTTTGATTTTTAAGAAAAACGCATTATTTCTAAAAAATAACGTTTTTTTGATATAATTTTAAAAGTAATCGTCCGAAAAATTTTAAAACTACATTTCTAATTAGATTTCATGAAAATAATATTATTTAAACAAAATTTACATTTTTTTATAAAGAAATAAAAAAGTTACAGCAGTTTTAGTTTGATTTTTAAGAAAAACGTTTTTTGGTATAATTTTAAAAATAATCGACCGAAAAATTTTAAAACTACATTTCTAATTAGATTTCATGAAAATAAAATTATTTAAACAAAATTTACATTTTTTTATAAAGAAATAAAAAAGTTACAGCAGTTTTTGTTTGATTTTTTAAGAAAAACGCATTATTTCTAAAAAATAACGTTTTTTTGATATAATTTTAAAAGTAATCGTCCGAAAAATTTTAAAACTACATTTCTAATTAGATTTCATGAAAATAATATTATTTAAACAAAATTTACATTTTTTTATAAAGAAATAAAAAAGTTACAGCAGTTTTAGTTTGATTTTTAAGAAAAACGTTTTTTTGGTATAATTTTAAAAATAATCGACCGAAAAATTTTAAAACTACATTTCTAATTAGATTTCATGAAAATAAAATTATTTAAACAAAATTTACATTTTTTTATAAAGAAATAAAAAAGTTACAGCAGTTTTTGTTTGATTTTTAAGAAAAACGCATTATTTCTAAAAAATAACGTTTTTTTGATATAATTTTAAAAGTAATCGTCCGAAAAATTTTAAAACTACATTTCTAATTAGATTTCATGAAAATAATATTATTTAAACAAAATTTACATTTTTTTATAAAGAAATAAAAAAGTTACAGCAGTTTTAGTTTGATTTTTAAGAAAAACGTTTTTTTGGTATAATTTTAAAAATAATCGACCGAAAAATTTTAAAACTACATTTCTAATTAGATTTCATGAAAATAAAATTATTTAAACAAAATTTACATTTTTTTATAAAGAAATAAAAAAGTTACAGCAGTTTTTGTTTGATTTTTAAGAAAAACGCATTATTTCTAAAAAATAACGTTTTTTTGATATAATTTTAAAAGTAATCGTCCGAAAAATTTTAAAACTACATTTCTAATTAGATTTCATGAAAATAATATTATTTAAACAAAATTTACATTTTTTTATAAAGAAATAAAAAAGTTACAGCAGTTTTAGTTTGATTTTTAAGAAAAACGTTTTTTGGTATAATTTTAAAAATAATCGACCGAAAAATTTTAAAACTACATTTCTAATTAGATTTCATGAAAATAAAATTATTTAAACAAAATTTACATTTTTTTATAAAGAAATAAAAAAGTTACAGCAGTTTTTGTTTGATTTTTAAGAAAAACGCATTATTTCTAAAAAATAACGTTTTTTTGATATAATTTTAAAAGTAATCGTCCGAAAAATTTTAAAACTACATTTCTAATTAGATTTCATGAAAATAATATTATTTAAACAAAATTTACATTTTTTTATAAAGAAATAAAAAAGTTACAGCAGTTTTAGTTTGATTTTTAAGAAAAACGTTTTTTTGGTATAATTTTAAAAATAATCGACCGAAAAATTTTAAAACTACATTTCTAATTAGATTTCATGAAAATAAAATTATTTAAACAAAATTTACATTTTTTTATAAAGAAATAAAAAAGTTACAGCAGTTTTTGTTTGATTTTTAAGAAAAACGCCTTATTTCTAAAAAATAACGTTTTTTTGATATAATTTTAAAAGTAATCGTCCGAAAAATTTTAAAACTACATTTCTAATTAGATTTCATGAAAATAATATTATTTAAACAAAATTTACATTTTTTTATAAAGAAATAAAAAAGTTACAGCAGTTTTAGTTTGATTTTTAAGAAAAACGTTTTTTTGGTATAATTTTAAAAATAATCGACCGAAAAATTTTAAAACTACATTTCTAATTAGATTTCATGAAAATAAAATTATTTAAACAAAATTTACATTTTTTTATAAAGAAATAAAAAAGTTACAGCAGTTTTTGTTTGATTTTTAAGAAAAACGCATATTTCTAAAAAATAACGTTTTTTTGATATAATTTTAAAAGTAATCGTCCGAAAAATTTTAAAACTACATTTCTAATTAGATTTCATGAAAATAAAATTATTTAAACAAAATTTACATTTTTTTATAAAGAAATAAAAAAGTTTCTGCAGTTTTTGTGTGATTTTTAAGAAAAACGTTTTTTTGGTATAATTTTAAAAATAATCGACCGAAAAATTTTAAAACTACATTTCTAATTAGATTTCATGAAAATAAAATTATTTAAACAAAATTTACATTTTTTTATAAAGAAATAAAAAAGTTACAGCAGTTTTTGTTTGATTTTTAAGAAAAACGCATTATTTCTAAAAAATAAAGTTTTTTTGATATAATTTTAAAAGTAATCGTCCGAAAAATTTTAAAACTACATTTCTAATTAGATTTCATGAAAATAAAATTATTTAAACAAAATTTACATTTTTTTATAAAGAAATAAAAAAGTTTCTGCAGTTTTTGTGTGATTTTTAAGAAAAACGTTTTTTTGGTATAATTTTAAAAATAATCGACCGAAAAATTTTAAAACTACATTTCTAATTAGATTTCATGAAAATAAAATTATTTAAACAAAATTTACATTTTTTTATAAAGAAATAAAAAGTTACAGCAGTTTTTGTTTGATTTTTAAGAAAAACGCATTATTTCTAAAAAATAACGTTTTTTTGATATAATTTTAAAAGTAATCGTCCGAAAAATTTTAAAACTACATTTCTAATTAGATTTCATGAAAATAAAATTATTTAAACAAAATTTACATTTTTTTATAAAGAAATAAAAAAGTTTCTGCAGTTTTTGTGTGATTTTTAAGAAAAACGTTTTTTTGGTATAATTTTAAAAATAATCGACCGAAAAATTTTAAAACTACATTTCTAATTAGATTTCATGAAAATAAAATTATTTAAACAAAATTTACATTTTTTTATAAAGAAATAAAAAAGTTACAGCAGTTTTTGTTTGATTTTTAAGAAAAACGCATTATTTCTAAAAAATAACGTTTTTTTGATATAATTTTAAAAGTAATCGTCCGAAAAATTTTAAAACTACATTTCTAATTAGATTTCATGAAAATAATATTATTTAAACAAAATTTACATTTTTTTATAAAGAAATAAAAAAGTTACAGCAGTTTTAGTTTGATTTTTAAGAAAAACGTTTTTTTGGTATAATTTTAAAAATAATCGACCGAAAAATTTTAAAACTACATTTCTAATTAGATTTCATGAAAATAAAATTATTTAAACAAAATTTACATTTTTTTATAAAGAAATAAAAAAGTTACAGCAGTTTTTGTTTGATTTTTAAGAAAAACGCATTATTTCTAAAAAATAACGTTTTTTTGATATAATTTTAAAAGTAATCGTCCGAAAAATTTTAAAACTACATTTCTAATTAGATTTCATGAAAATAATATTATTTAAACAAAATTTACATTTTTTTATAAAGAAATAAAAAAGTTACAGCAGTTTTAGTTTGATTTTTAAGAAAACGTTTTTTTGGTATAATTTTAAAAATAATCGACCGAAAAATTTTAAAACTACATTTCTAATTAGATTTCATGAAAATAAAATTATTTAAACAAAATTTACATTTTTTTATAAAGAAATAAAAAAGTTACAGCAGTTTTTGTCTTGATTTTTAAGAAAAACGCATTATTTCTAAAAAATAACGTTTTTTTGATATAATTTTAAAAGTAATCGTCCGAAAAATTTTAAAACTACATTTCTAATTAGATTTCATGAAAATAATATTATTTAAACAAAATTTACATTTTTTTATAAAGAAATAAAAAAGTTACAGCAGTTTTAGTTTGATTTTTAAGAAAAACGTTTTTTTGGTATAATTTTAAAAATAATCGACCGAAAAAATTTTAAAACTACATTTCTAATTAGATTTCATGAAAATAAAATTATTTAAACAAAATTTACATTTTTTTATAAAGAAATAAAAAAGTTACAGCAGTTTTTGTTTGATTTTTAAGAAAAACGCATTATTTCTAAAAAATAACGTTTTTTTGATATAATTTTAAAAGTAATCGTCCGAAAAATTTTAAAACTACATTTCTAATTAGATTTCATGAAAATAAAATTATTTAAACAAAATTTACATTTTTTTATAAAGAAATAAAAAAGTTACAGCAGTTTTAGTTTGATTTTTAAGAAAAACGTTTTTTTTGGTATAATTTTAAAAATAATCGACCGAAAAATTTTAAAACTACATTTCTAATTAGATTTCATGAAAATAAAATTATTTAAACAAAATTTACACTTTTTTATAAAGAAATAAAAAAGTTACAGCAGTTTTTGTTTGATTTTTAAGAAAAACGCATTATTTCTAAAAAATAACGTTTTTTTGATATAATTTTAAAAGTAATCGTCCGAAAAATTTTAAAACTACATTTCTAATTAGATTTCATGAAAATAATATTATTTAAACAAAATTTACATTTTTTTATAAAGAAATAAAAAAGTTACAGCAGTTTTAGTTTGATTTTTAAGAAAAACGTTTTTTTTGGTATAATTTTAAAAATAATCGACCGAAAAATTTTAAAACTACATTTCTAATTAGATTTCATGAAAATAAAATTGTTTAAACAAAATTTACATTTTTTTATAAAGAAATAAAAAAGTTACAGCAGTTTTTGTTTGATTTTTAAGAAAAACGCATTATTTCTAAAAAATAACGTTTTTTTTGATATAATTTTAAAAGTAATCGTCCGAAAAATTTTAAAACTACATTTCTAATTAGATTTCATGAAAATAATATTATTTAAACAAAATTTACATTTTTTTATAAAGAAATAAAAAAGTTACAGCAGTTTTAGTTTGATTTTTAAGAAAAACGTTTTTTTTGGTATAATTTTAAAAATAATCGACCGAAAAATTTTAAAACTACATTTCTAATTAGATTTCATGAAAATAAAATTATTTAAACAAAATTTACATTTTTTTATAAAGAAATAAAAAAGTTACAGCAGTTTTTGTTTGATTTTTAAGAAAAACGCATTATTTCTAAAAAATAACGTTTTTTTGATATAATTTTAAAAGTAATCGTCCGAAAAATTTTAAAACTACATTTCTAATTAGATTTCATGAAAATAAAATTATTTAAACAAAATTTACATTTTTTTATAAAGAAATAAAAAAGTTACAGCAGTTTTTGTTTGATTTTTAAGAAAAACGCATTATTTCTAAAAAATAAAGTTTTTTTGATATAATTTTAAAAGTAATCGTCCGAAAAATTTTAAAACTACATTTCTAATTAGATTTCATGAAAATAAAATTATTTAAACAAAATTTACATTTTTTTATAAAGAAATAAAAAAGTTTCTGCAGTTTTTGTGTGATTTTTAAGAAAAACGTTTTTTTGGTATAATTTTAAAAATAATCGACCGAAAAATTTTAAAACTACATTTCTAATTAGATTTCATGAAAATAAAATTATTTAAACAAAATTTACATTTTTTTATAAAGAAATAAAAAAGTTACAGCAGTTTTTGTTTGATTTTTAAGAAAAACGCATTATTTCTAAAAAATAACGTTTTTTTGATATAATTTTAAAAGTAATCGTCCGAAAAATTTTAAAACTACATTTCTAATTAGATTTCATGAAAATAAAATTATTTAAACAAAATTTACATTTTTTTATAAAGAAATAAAAAAGTTTCTGCAGTTTTTGTGTGATTTTTAAGAAAAACGTTTTTTTGGTATAATTTTAAAAATAATCGACCGAAAAATTTTAAAACTACATTTCTAATTAGATTTCATGAAAATAAAATTATTTAAACAAAATTTACATTTTTTTATAAAGAAATAAAAAAGTTACAGCAGTTTTTGTTTGATTTTTAAGAAAAACGCATTATTTCTAAAAAATAACGTTTTTTTGATATAATTTTAAAAGTAATCGTCCGAAAAATTTTAAAACTACATTTCTAATTAGATTTCATGAAAATAATATTATTTAAACAAAATTTACATTTTTTTATAAAGAAATAAAAAAGTTACAGCAGTTTTAGTTTGATTTTTAAGAAAAACGTTTTTTTGGTATAATTTTAAAAATAATCGACCGAAAAATTTTAAAACTACATTTCTAATTAGATTTCATGAAAATAAAATTATTTAAACAAAATTTACATTTTTTTATAAAGAAATAAAAAAGTTACAGCAGTTTTTGTTTGATTTTTAAGAAAAACGCATTATTTCTAAAAAATAACGTTTTTTTGATATAATTTTAAAAGTAATCGTCCGAAAAATTTTAAAACTACATTTCTAATTAGATTTCATGAAAATAATATTATTTAAACAAAATTTACATTTTTTTATAAAGAAATAAAAAAGTTACAGCAGTTTTAGTTTGATTTTTAAGAAAAACGTTTTCTTGGTATAATTTTAAAAATAATCGACCGAAAAATTTTAAAACTACATTTCTAATTAGATTTCATGAAAATAAAATTATTTAAACAAAATTTACATTTTTTTATAAAGAAATAAAAAAGTTACAGCAGTTTTTGTTTGATTTTTAAGAAAAACGCATTATTTCTAAAAAATAACGTTTCTTTGATATAATTTTAAAAGTAATCGTCCAAAAAATTTTAAAACTACATTTCTAATTAGATTTCATGAAAATAATATTATTTAAACAAAATTTACATTTTTTTATAAAGAAATAAAAAAGTTACAGCAGTTTTAGTTTGATTTTTAAGAAAAACGTTTTTTTGGTATAATTTTAAAAATAATCGACCGAAAAATTTTAAAACTACATTTCTAATTAGATTTCATGAAAATAAAATTATTTAAACAAAATTTACATTTTTTTATAAAGAAATAAAAAAGTTACAGCAGTTTTTGTTTGATTTTTAAGAAAAACGCATTATTTCTAAAAAATAACGTTTTTTTGATATAATTTTAAAAGTAATCGTCCGAAAAATTTTAAAACTACATTTCTAATTAGATTTCATGAAAATAATATTATTTAAACAAAATTTACATTTTTTTATAAAGAAATAAAAAAGTTACAGCAGTTTTAGTTTGATTTTTAAGAAAAACGTTTTTTTGGTATAATTTTAAAAATAATCGACCGAAAAATTTTAAAACTACAAAAACGCATTATTTCTAAAAAATAACGTTTTTTTGATATAATTTTAAAAGTAATCGTCCGAAAAATTTTAAAACTACATTTCTAATTAGATTTCATGAAAATAAAATTATTTAAACAAAATTTACATTTTTTTATAAAGAAATAAAAAAGTTTCTGCAGTTTTTGTGTGATTTTTAAGAAAAACGTTTTTTTGGTATAATTTTAAAAATAATCGACCGAAAAATTTTAAAACTACATTTCTAATTAGATTTCATGAAAATAAAATTATTTAAACAAAATTTACATTTTTTTATAAAGAAATAAAAAAGTTACAGCAGTTTTTGTTTGATTTTTAAGAAAAACGCATTATTTCTAAAAAATAACGTTTTTTTGATATAATTTTAAAAGTAATCGTCCGAAAAATTTTAAAACTACATTTCTAATTAGATTTCATGAAAATAATATTATTTAAACAAAATTTACATTTTTTTATAAAGAAATAAAAAAGTTACAGCAGTTTTAGTTTGATTTTTAAGAAAAACGTTTTTTTGGTATAATTTTAAAAATAATCGACCGAAAAATTTTAAAACTACATTTCTAATTAGATTTCATGAAAATAAAATTATTTAAACAAAATTTACATTTTTTTATAAAGAAATAAAAAAGTTACAGCAGTTTTTGTTTGATTTTTAAGAAAAACGCATTATTTCTAAAAAATAACGTTTTTTTGATATAATTTTAAAAGTAATCTTCCGAAAAATTTTAAAACTACATTTCTAATTAGATTTCATGAAAATAATATTATTTAAACAAAATTTACATTTTTTTATAAAGAAATAAAAAAGTTACAGCAGTTTTAGTTTGATTTTTAAGAAAAACGTTTTTTTGGTATAATTTTAAAAATAATCGACCGAAAAATTTTAAAACTACATTTCTAATTAGATTTCATGAAAATAAAATTATTTAAACAAAATTTACATTTTTTTATAAAGAAATAAAAAAGTTACAGCAGTTTTTGTTTGATTTTTAAGAAAAACGCATTATTTCTAAAAAATAACGTTTTTTTGATATAATTTTAAAAGTAATCGTCCGAAAAATTTTAAAACTACATTTCTAATTAGATTTCATGAAAATAATATTATTTAAACAAAATTTACATTTTTTTATAAAGAAATAAAAAAGTTACAGCAGTTTTAGTTTGATTTTTAAGAAAAACGTTTTTTTGGTATAATTTTAAAAATAATCGACCGAAAAATTTTAAAACT
This sequence comes from Stenus bimaculatus, assembly GCA_963971135.1. NCBI lineage: Eukaryota > Metazoa > Arthropoda > Insecta > Coleoptera > Staphylinidae > Stenus > Stenus bimaculatus. The sequence goes on from CAXARA010001258.1 coordinate 22,283, forward strand.
ACATTTCTAATTAGATTTCATGAAAATAAAATTATTTAAACAAAATTTACATTTTTTTATAAAGAAATAAAAAAGTTACAGCAGTTTTAGTTTGATTTTTAAGAAAAACGTTTTTTTGGTATAATTTTAAAAATAATCGACCGAAAAATTTTAAAACTACATTTCTAATTAGATTTCATGAAAATAATATTATTTAAACAAAATTTACATTTTTTTATAAAGAAATAAAAAAGTTACAGCAGTTTTAGTTTGATTTTAAGAAAAATGTTTTTTTGGTATAATTTTAAAAATAATCGACCGAAAAATTTTAAAACTACATTTCTAATTAGATTTCATGAAAATAAAATTATTTAAACAAAATTTACATTTTTTTATAAAGAAATAAAAAAGTTACAGCAGTTTTTGTTTGATTTTTAAGAAAAACGCATTATTTCTAAAAAATAAAGTTTTTTTGATATAATTTTAAAAGTAATCGTCCGAAAAATTTTAAAACTACATTTCTAATTAGATTTCATGAAAATAAAATTATTTAAACAAAATTTACATTTTTTTATAAAGAAATAAAAAAGTTTCTGCAGTTTTTGTGTGATTTTTAAGAAAAACGTTTTTTTGGTATAATTTTAAAAATAATCGACCGAAAAATTTTAAAACTACATTTCTAATTAGATTTCATGAAAATAAAATTATTTAAACAAAATTTACATTTTTTTATAAAGAAATAAAAAAGTTACAGCAGTTTTTGTTTGATTTTTAAGAAAAACGCATTATTTCTAAAAAATAACGTTTTTTTGATATAATTTTAAAAGTAATCGTCCGAAAAATTTTAAAACTACATTTCTAATTAGATTTCATGAAAATAATATTATTTAAACAAAATTTACATTTTTTTATAAAGAAATAAAAAAGTTTCTGCAGTTTTTGTGTGATTTTTAAGAAAAACGTTTTTTTGGTATAATTTTAAAAATAATCGACCGAAAAATTTTAAAACTACATTTCTAATTAGATTTCATGAAAATAAAATTATTTAAACAAAATTTACATTTTTTTATAAAGAAATAAAAAAGTTACAGCAGTTTTTGTTTGATTTTTAAGAAAAACGCATTATTTCTAAAAAATAACGTTTTTTTGATATAATTTTAAAAGTAATCGTCCGAAAAATTTTAAAACTACATTTCTAATTAGATTTCATGAAAATAAAATTATTTAAACAAAATTTACATTTTTTTATAAAGAAATAAAAAAGTTTCTGCAGTTTTTGTGTGATTTTTAAGAAAAACGTTTTTTTGGTATAATTTTAAAAATAATCGACCGAAAAATTTTAAAACTACATTTCTAATTAGATTTCATGAAAATAAAATTATTTAAACAAAATTTACATTTTTTTATAAAGAAATAAAAAAGTTACAGCAGTTTTTGTTTGATTTTTAAGAAAAACGCTTTATTTCTAAAAAATAAAGTTTTTTTGATATAATTTTAAAAGTAATCGTCCGAAAAATTTTAAAACTACATTTCTAATTAGATTTCATGAAAATAAAATTATTTAAACAAAATTTACATTTTTTTATAAAGAAATAAAAAAGTTTCTGCAGTTTTTGTGTGATTTTTAAGAAAAACGTTTTTTTGGTATAATTTTAAAAATAATCGACCGAAAAATTTTAAAACTACATTTCTAATTAGATTTCATGAAAATAAAATTATTTAAACAAAATTTACATTTTTTTATAAAGAAATAAAAAAGTTACAGCAGTTTTTGTTTGATTTTTAAGAAAAACGCATTATTTCTAAAAAATAACGTTTTTTTGATATAATTTTAAAAGTAATCGTCCGAAAAATTTTAAAACTACATTTCTAATTAGATTTCATGAAAATAAAATTATTTAAACAAAATTTACATTTTTTTATAAAGAAATAAAAAAGTTTCTGCAGTTTTTGTGTGATTTTTAAGAAAAACGTTTTTTTGGTATAATTTTAAAAATAATCGACCGAAAAATTTTAAAACTACATTTCTAATTAGATTTCATGAAAATAAAATTATTTAAACAAAATTTACATTTTTTTATAAAGAAATAAAAAAGTTACAGCAGTTTTTGTTTGATTTTTAAGAAAAACGCATTATTTCTAAAAAATAACGTTTTTTTGATATAATTTTAAAAGTAATCGTCCGAAAAATTTTAAAACTACATTTCTAATTAGATTTCATGAAAATAATATTATTTAAACAAAATTTACATTTTTTTATAAAGAAATAAAAAAGTTACAGCAGTTTTAGTTTGATTTTTAAGAAAAACGTTTTGTTGGTATAATTTTAAAAATAATCGACCGAAAAATTTTAAAACTACATTTCTAATTAGATTTCATGAAAATAAAATTATTTAAACAAAATTTACATTTTTTTATAAAGAAATAAAAAAGTTACAGCAGTTTTTGTTTGATTTTTAAGAAAAACGCATTATTTCTAAAAAATAACGTTTTTTTGATATAATTTTAAAAGTAATCGTCCGAAAAATTTTAAAACTACATTTCTAATTAGATTTCATGAAAATAAAATTATTTAAACAAAATTTACATTTTTTTATAAAGAAATAAAAAAGTTTCTGCAGTTTTTGTGTGATTTTTAAGAAAAACGTTTTTTTGGTATAATTTTAAAAATAATCGACCGAAAAATTTTAAAACTACATTTCTAATTAGATTTCATGAAAATAAAATTATTTAAACAAAATTTACATTTTTTTATAAAGAAATAAAAAAGTTACAGCAGTTTTTGTTTGATTTTTAAGAAAAACGCATTATTTCTAAAAAATAACGTGTTTTTGATATAATTTTAAAAGTAATCGTCCGAAAAATTTTAAAACTACATTTCTAATTAGATTTCATGAAAATAAAATTATTTAAACAAAATTTACATTTTTTTATAAAGAAATAAAAAAGTTTCTGCAGTTTTTGTGTGATTTTTAAGAAAAACGTTTTTTTGGTATAATTTTAAAAATAATCGACCGAAAAATTTTAAAACTACATTTCTAATTAGATTTCATGAAAATAAAATTATTTAAACAAAATTTACATTTTTTTATAAAGAAATAAAAAAGTTACAGCAGTTTTTGTTTGATTTTTAAGAAAAACGCATTATTTCTAAAAAATAACGTTTTTTTGATATAATTTTAAAAGTAATCGTCCGAAAAATTTTAAAACTACATTTCTAATTAGATTTCATGAAAATAATATTATTTAAACAAAATTTACATTTTTTTATAAAGAAATAAAAAAGTTACAGCAGTTTTAGTTTGATTTTTAAGAAAAACGTTTTTTTGGTATAATTTTAAAAATAATCGACCGAAAAATTTTAAAACTACATTTCTAATTAGATTTCATGAAAATAAAATTATTTAAACAAAATTTACATTTTTTTATAAAGAAATAAAAAAGTTACAGCAGTTTTTGTTTGATTTTTAAGAAAAACGCATTATTTCTAAAAAATAACGTTTTTTTGATATAATTTTAAAAGTAATCGTCCGAAAAATTTTAAAACTACATTTCTAATTAGATTTCATGAAAATAAAATTATTTAAACAAAATTTACATTTTTTTATAAAGAAATAAAAAAGTTTCTGCAGTTTTTGTGTGATTTTTAAGAAAAACGTTTTTTTGGTATAATTTTAAAAATAATCGACCGAAAAATTTTAAAACTACATTTCTAATTAGATTTCATGAAAATAAAATTATTTAAACAAAATTTACATTTTTTTATAAAGAAATAAAAAAGTTACAGCAGTTTTTGTTTGATTTTTAAGAAAAACGCATTATTTCTAAAAAATAAAGTTTTTTTGATGTAATTTTAAAAGTAATCGTCCGAAAAATTTTAAAACTACATTCTAATTAGATTTCATCAAAATAATATTATTTAAACAAAATTTACATTTTTTATAAAGAAATAAAAAAGTTACAGCAGTTTTAGTTTGATTTTTAAGAAAAACGTTTTTTTGGTATAATTTTAAAAATAATCGACCGAAAAATTTTAAAACTACATTTCTAATTAGATTTCATGAAATAAAATTATTTAAACAAAATTTACATTTTTTTATAAAGAAATAAAAAAGTTACAGCAGTTTTTGTTTGATTTTTAAGAAAAACGCATTATTTCTAAAAATAACGTTTTTTTGATATAATTTTAAAAGTAATCGTCCGAAAAATTTTAAAACTACATTTCTAATTAGATTTCATGAAAATAATATTATTTAAACAAAATTTACATTTTTTTATAAAGAAATAAAAAAGTTACAGCAGTTTTAGTTTGATTTTTAAGAAAAACGTTTTTTTGGTATAATTTTAAAAATAATCGACCGAAAAATTTTAAAACTACATTTCTAATTAGATTTCATGAAAATAAAATTATTTAAACAAAATTTACATTTTTTTATAAAGAAATAAAAAAGTTACAGCAGTTTTTGTTTGATTTTAAGAAAAACGCATTATTTCTAAAAAATAAAGTTTTTTTGATATAATTTTAAAAGTAATCGTCCGAAAAATTTTAAAACTACATTTCTAATTAGATTTCATGAAAATAAAATTATTTAAACAAAATTTACATTTTTTATAAAGAAATAAAAAAGTTTCTGCAGTTTTTGTGTGATTTTTAAGAAAAACGTTTTTTGGTATAATTTTAAAAATAATCGACCGAAAAATTTTAAAACTACATTTCTAATTAGATTTCATGAAAATAAAATTATTTAAACAAAATTTACATTTTTTTATAAAGAAATAAAAAAGTTACAGCAGTTTTTGTTTGATTTTTAAGAAAAACGCATTATTTCTAAAAAATAACGTTTTTTTGATATAATTTTAAAAGTAATCGTCCGAAAAATTTTAAAACTACATTTCTAATTAGATTTCATGAAAATAAAATTATTTAAACAAAATTTACATTTTTTATAAAGAAATAAAAAAGTTTCTGCAGTTTTTGTGTGATTTTTAAGAAAAACGTTTTTTTGGTATAATTTTAAAAATAATCGACCGAAAAATTTTAAAACTACATTTCTAATTAGATTTCATGAAATAAAATTATTTAAACAAAATTTACATTTTTTTATAAAGAAATAAAAAAGTTACAGCAGTTTTGTTTGATTTTAAGAAAACGCATTATTTCTAAAAAATAACGTTTTTTTGATATAATTTTAAAAGTAATCGTCCGAAAAATTTTAAAACTACATTTCTAATTAGATTTCATGAAAATAAAATTATTTAAACAAAATTTACATTTTTTATAAAGAAATAAAAAAGTTTCTGCAGTTTTGTGTGATTTTTAAGAAAAACGTTTTTTTGGTATAATTTTAAAAATAATCGACCGAAAAATTTTAAAACTACATTTCTAATTAGATTTCATGAAAATAAAATTATTTAAACAAAATTTACATTTTTTTATAAAGAAATAAAAAAGTTACAGCAGTTTTTGTTTGATTTTTAAGAAAAACGCATTATTTCTAAAAAATAACGTTTTTTTGATATAATTTTAAAAGTAATCGTCCGAAAAATTTAAAACTACATTTCTAATTAGATTTCATGAAAATAAAATTATTTAAACAAAATTTACATTTTTTTATAAAGAAATAAAAAAGTTTCTGCAGTTTTTGTGTGATTTTTAAGAAAAACGTTTTTTTGGTATAATTTTAAAAATAATCGACCGAAAAATTTTAAAACTACATTTCTAATTAGATTTCATGAAATAAAATTATTTAAACAAAATTTACATTTTTTTATAAAGAAATAAAAAAGTTACAGCAGTTTTTGTTTGATTTTTAAGAAAAACGCATTATTTCTAAAAAATAACGTTTTTTTGATATAATTTTAAAAGTAATCGTCCGAAAAATTTTAAAACTACATTTCTAATTAGATTTCATGAAAATAAAATTATTTAAACAAAATTTACATTTTTTTATAAAGAAATAAAAAAGTTTCTGCAGTTTTTGTGTGATTTTTAAGAAAAACGTTTTTTTGGTATAATTTTAAAAATAATCGACCGAAAAATTTTAAAACTACATTTCTAATTAGATTTCATGAAAATAAAATTATTTAAACAAAATTTACATTTTTTTATAAAGAAATAAAAAAGTTACAGCAGTTTTTGTTTGATTTTTAAGAAAAACGCATTATTTCTAAAAAATAACGTTTTTTTGATATAATTTTAAAAGTAATCGTCTGAAAAATTTTAAAACTACATTTCTAATTAGATTTCATGAAAATAATATTATTTAAACAAAATTTACATTTTTTTATAAAGAAATAAAAAAGTTACAGCAGTTTTAGTTTGATTTTTAAGAAAAACGTTTTTTTGGTATAATTTTAAAAATAATCGACCGAAAAATTTTAAAACTACATTTCTAATTAGATTTCATGAAAATAAAATTATTTAAACAAAATTTACATTTTTTTATAAAGAAATAAAAAAGTTACAGCAGTTTTTGTTTGATTTTTAAGAAAAACGCATTATTTCTAAAAAATAACGTTTTTTTGATATAATTTTAAAAGTAATCGTCCGAAAAATTTTAAAACTACATTTCTAATTAGATTTCATGAAAATAATATTATTTAAACAAAATTTACATTTTTTTATAAAGAAATAAAAAAGTTACAGCAGTTTTAGTTTGATTTTTAAGAAAAACGTTTTTTTGGTATAATTTTAAAAATAATCGACCGAAAAATTTTAAAACTACATTTCTAATTAGATTTCATGAAAATAAAATTATTTAAACAAAATTTACATTTTTTTATAAAGAAATAAAAAAGTTACAGCAGTTTTTGTTTGATTTTTAAGAAAAACGCATTATTTCTAAAAAATAAAGTTTTTTTGATATAATTTTAAAAGTAATCGTCCGAAAAATTTTAAAACTACATTTCTAATTAGATTTCATGAAAATGAAATTATTTAAACAAAATTTACATTTTTTTATAAAGAAATAAAAAAGTTTCTCCAGTTTTTGTGTGATTTTTAAGAAAAACGTTTTTTTGGTATAATTTTAAAAATAATCGACCGAAAAATTTTAAAACTACATTTCTAATTAGATTTCATGAAAATAAAATTATTTAAACAAAATTTACATTTTTTTATAAAGAAATAAAAAAGTTTCTGCAGTTTTTGTGTGATTTTTAAGAAAAACGTTTTTTTGGTATAATTTTAAAAATAATCGACCGAAAAATTTTAAAACTACATTTCTAATTAGATTTCATGAAAATAAAATTATTTAAACAAAATTTACATTTTTTTATAAAGAAATAAAAAAGTTACAGCAGTTTTTGTTTGATTTTTAAGAAAAACGCATTATTTCTAAAAAATAAAGTTTTTTTGATATAATTTTAAAGTAATCGTCCGAAAAATTTTAAAACTACATTTCTAATTAGATTTCATGAAAATAAAATTATTTAAACAAAATTTACATTTTTTTATAAAGAAATAAAAAAGTTTCTGCAGTTTTTTGTGTGATTTTTAAGAAAAACGTTTTTTTGGTATAATTTTAAAAATAATCGACCGAAAAATTTTAAAACTACATTTCTAATTAGATTTCATGAAAATAAAATTATTTAAACAAAATTTACATTTTTTTATAAAGAAATAAAAAAGTTACAGCAGTTTTTGTTTGATTTTTAAGAAAAACGCATTATTTCTAAAAAATAACGTTTTTTTGATATAATTTTAAAAGTAATCGTCCGAAAAATTTTAAAACTACATTTCTAATTAGATTTCATGAAAATAAAATTATTTAAACAAAATTTACATTTTTTTATAAAGAAATAAAAAAGTTTCTGCAGTTTTTGTGTGATTTTTAAGAAAAACGTTTTTTTGGTATAATTTTAAAAATAATCGACCGAAAAATTTTAAAACTACATTTCTAATTAGATTTCATGAAAATAAAATTATTTAAACAAAATTTACATTTTTTTATAAAGAAATAAAAAAGTTACAGCAGTTTTTGTTTGATTTTTAAGAAAAACGCATTATTTCTAAAAAATAAAGTTTTTTTGATATAATTTTAAAAGTAATAGTCCGAAAAATTTTAAAACTACATTTCTAATTAGATTTCATAAAAATAAAATTATTTAAACAAAATTTACATTTTTTTATAAAGAAATAAAAAAGTTTCTGCAGTTTATGTGTGATTTTTAAGAAAAACGTTTTTTTGGTATAATTTTAAAAATAATCGACCGAAAAATTTTAAAACTACATTTCTAATTAGATTTCATGAAAATAAAATTATTTAAACAAAATTTACATTTTTTTATAAAGAAATAAAAAAGTTTCTGCAGTTTTTGTGTGATTTTTAAGAAAAACGTTTTTTTGGTATAATTTTAAAAATAATCGACTGAAAAATTTTAAAACTACATTTCTAATTAGATTTCATAAAAATAAAATTATTTAAACAAAATTTACATTTTTTTATAAAGAAATAAAAAAGTTTCTGCAGTTTTTGTGTGATTTTTAAGAAAAACGTTTTTTTGGTATAATTTTAAAAATAATCGACCGAAAAATTTTAAAACTACATTTCTAATTAGATTTCATGAAAATAAAATTATTTAAACAAAATTTACATTTTTTTATAAAGAAATAAAAAAGTTACAGCAGTTTTTGTTTGATTTTTAAGAAAAACGCATTATTTCTAAAAAATAACGTTTTTTTGATATAATTTTAAAAGTAATCGTCCGAAAAATTTTAAAACTACATTTCTAATTAGATTTCATGAAAATAAAATTATTTAAACAAAATTTACATTTTTTTATAAAGAAATAAAAAAGTTTCTGCAGTTTTTGTGTGATTTTTAAGAAAAACGTTTTTTTGGTATAATTTTAAAAATAATCGACCGAAAAATTTTAAAACTACATTTCTAATTAGATTTCATGAAAATAAAATTATTTAAACAAAATTTACATTTTTTTATAAAGAAATAAAAAAGTTACAGCAGTTTTTGTTTGATTTTTAAGAAAAACGCATTATTTCTAAAAAATAAAGTTTTTTTGATATAATTTTAAAAGTAATCGTCCGAAAAATTTTAAAACTACATTTCTAATATGATTTCATGAAAATAAAATTATTTAAACAAAATTTACATTTTTTTATAAAGAAATAAAAAAGTTTCTGCAGTTTTTGTGTGATTTTTAAGAAAAACGTTTTTTTGGTACAATTTTAAAAATAATCGACCGAAAAATTTTAAAACTACATTTCTAATTAGATTTCATGAAAATAAAATTATTTAAACAAAATTTACATTTTTTTATAAAGAAATAAAAAAGTTACAGCAGTTTTTGTTTGATTTTTAAGAAAAACGCATTATTTCTAAAAAATAACGTTTTTTTGATATAATTTTAAAAGTAATCGTCCGAAAAATTTTAAAACTACATTTCTAATTAGATTTCATGAAAATAAAATTATTTAAACAAAATTTACATTTTTTTATAAAGAAATAAAAAAGTTACAGCAGTTTTTGTTTGATTTTTAAGAAAAACGCATTATTTCTAAAAAATAAAGTTTTTTTGATATAATTTTAAAAGTAATCGTCCGAAAAATTTTTAAACTACATTTCTAATTAGATTTCATGAAAATAATATTATTTAAACAAAATTTACATTTTTTTATAAAGAAATAAAAAAGTTACAGCAGTTTTAGTTTGATTTTTAAGAAAAACGTTTTTTTGGTATAATTTTAAAAATAATCGACCGAAAAATTTTAAAACTACATTTCTAATTAGATTTCATGAAAATAAAATTATTTAAACAAAATTTACATTTTTTTATAAAGAAATAAAAAAGTTACAGCAGTTTTTGTTTGATTTTTAAGAAAAACGCATTATTTCTAAAAAATAACGTTTTTTTGATATAATTTTAAAAGTAATCGTCCGAAAAATTTTAAAACTACATTTCTAATTAGATTTCATGAAAATAAAATTATTTAAACAAAATTTACATTTTTTTATAAAGAAATAAAAAAGTTTCTGCAGTTTTTGTGTGATTTTAAGAAAAACGTTTTTTTGGTATAATTTTAAAAATAATCGACCGAAAAATTTTAAAACTACATTTCTAATTAGATTTCATGAAAATAAAATTATTTAAACAAAATTTACATTTTTTTATAAAGAAATAAAAAAGTTACAGCAGTTTTTGTTTGATTTTTAAGAAAAACGCATTATTTCTAAAAAATAACGTTTTTTTGATATAATTTTAAAAGTAATCGTCCGAAAAATTTTAAAACTACATTTCTAATTAGATTTCATGAAAATAAAATTATTTAAACAAAATTTACATTTTTTTATAAAGAAATAAAAAAGTTTCTGCAGTTTTTGTGTGATTTTTAAGAAAAACGTTTTTTTGGTATAATTTTAAAAATAATCGACCGAAAAATTTTAAAACTACATTTCTAATTAGATTTCATGAAAATAAAATTATTTAAATAAAATTTACATTTTTTTATAAAGAAATAAAAAAGTTACAGCAGTTTTTGTTTGATTTTTAAGAAAAACGCATTATTTCTAAAAAATAACGTTTTTTTGATATAATTTTAAAAGTAATCGTCCGAAAAATTTTAAAACTACATTTCTAATTAGATTTCATGAAAATAATATTATTTAAACAAAATTTACATTTTTTTATAAAGAAATAAAAAAGTTACAGCAGTTTTAGTTTGATTTTTAAGAAAAACGTTTTTTTGGTATAATTTTAAAAATAATCGACCGAAAAATTTTAAAACTACATTTCTAATTAGATTTCATGAAAATAAAATTATTTAAACAAAATTTACATTTTTTTATAAAGAAATAAAAAAGTTACAGCAGTTTTTGTTTGATTTTTAAGAAAAACGCATTATTTCTAAAAAATAACGTTTTTTTGATATAATTTTAAAAGTAATCGTCCGAAAAATTTTAAAACTACATTTCTAATTAGATATCATGAAAATAATATTATTTAAACAAAATTTACATTTTTTTATAAAGAAATAAAAAAGTTACAGCAGTTTTAGTTTGATTTTTAAGAAAAACGTTTTTTTGGTATAATTTTAAAAATAATCGACCGAAAAATTTTAAAACTACATTTCTAATTAGATTTCATGAAAATAAAATTATTTAAACAAAATTTACATTTTTTTATAAAGAAATAAAAAAGTTACAGCAGTTTTTGTTTGATTTTTAAGAAAAACGCATTATTTCTAAAAAATAACGTTTTTTTGATATAATTTTAAAAGTAATCGTCCGAAAAATTTTAAAACTACATTTCTAATTAGATTTCATGAAAATAAAATTATTTAAACAAAATTTACATTTTTTTATAAAGAAATAAAAAAGTTACAGCAGTTTTAGTTTGATTTTTAAGAAAAATGTTTTTTTGGTATAATTTTAAAAATAATCGACCGAAAAATTTTAAAACTACATTTCTAATTAGATTTCATGAAAATAAAATTATTTAAACAAAATTTACATTTTTTTAAAAAGAAATAAAAAAGTTACAGCAGTTTTTGTTTGATTTTTAAGAAAAACGCATTATTTCTAAAAAATAACGTTTTTTTGATATAATTTTAAAAGTAATCGTCCGAAAAATTTTAAAACTACATTTCTAATTAGATTTCATGAAAATAAAATTATTTAAACAAAATTTACATTTTTTTATAAAGAAATAAAAAAGTTTCTGCAGTTTTTGTGTGATTTTTAAGAAAAACGTTTTTTTGGTATAATTTTAAAAATAATCGACCGAAAAATTTTAAAACTACATTTCTAATTAGATTTCATGAAAATAAAATTATTTAAACAAAATTTACATTTTTTTATAAAGAAATAAAAAAGTTACAGCAGTTTTTGTTTGATTTTTAAGAAAAACGCATTATTTCTAAAAAATAACGTTTTTTTGATATAATTTTAAAAGTATCGTCCGAAAAATTTTAAAACTACATTTCTAATTAGATTTCATGAAAATAATATTATTTAAACAAAATTTACATTTTTTTATAAAGAAATAAAAAAGTTACAGCAGTTTTAGTTTGATTTTTAAGAAAAAGGTTTTTTTGGTATAATTTTAAAAATAATCGACCGAAAAATTTTAAAACTACATTTCTAATTAGATTTCATGAAAATAAAATTATTTAAACAAAATTTACATTTTTTTATAAAGAAATAAAAAAGTTACAGCAGTTTTTGTTTGATTTTTAAGAAAAACGCATTATTTCTAAAAAATAACGTTTTTTTGATATAATTTTAAAAGTAATCGTCCGAAAAATTTTAAAACTACATTTCTAATTAGATATCATGAAAATAATATTATTTAAACAAAATTTACATTTTTTTATAAAGAAATAAAAAAGTTACAGCAGTTTTAGTTTGATTTTTAAGAAAAACGTTTTTTTGGTATAATTTTAAAAATAATCGACCGAAAAATTTTAAAACTACATTTCTAATTAGATTTCATGAAAATAAAATTATTTAAACAAAATTTACATTTTTTTATAAAGAAATAAAAAAGTTTCTGCAGTTTTTGTGTGATTTTTAAGAAAAACGTTTTTTTGGTATAATTTTAAAAATAATCGACCGAAAAATTTTAAAACTACATTTCTAATTAGATTTCATGAAAATAAAATTATTTAAACAAAATTTACATTTTTTTATAAAGAAATAAAAAAGTTACAGCAGTTTTTGTTTGATTTTTAAGAAAAACGCATTATTTCTAAAAAATAACGTTTTTTTGATATAATTTTAAAAGTAATCGTCCGAAAAATTTTAAAACTACATTTCTAATTAGATTTCATGAAAATAAAATTATTTAAACAAAATTTACATTTTTTTATAAAGAAATAAAAAAGTTACAGCAGTTTTTGTTTGATTTTTAAGAAAAACGCATTATTTCTAAAAAATAACGTTTTTTTGATATAATTTTAAAAGTAATCGTCCGAAAAATTTTAAAACTACATTTCTAATTAGATTTCATGAAAATAAAATTATTTAAACAAAATTTACATTTTTTTATAAAGAAATAAAAAAGTTTCTGCAGTTTTTGTGTGATTTTTAAGAAAAACGTTTTTTTGGTATAATTTTAAAAATAATCGACCGAAAAATTTTAAAACTACATTTCTAATTAGATTTCATGAAAATAAAATTATTTAAACAAAATTTACATTTTTTTATAAAGAAATAAAAAAGTTACAGCAGTTTTTGTTTGATTTTTAAGAAAAACGCATTATTTCTAAAAAATAACGTTTTTTTGATATAATTTTAAAAGTAATCGTCCGAAAAATTTTAAAACTACATTTCTAATTAGATTTCATGAAAATAATATTATTTAAACAAAATTTACATTTTTTTATAAAGAAATAAAAAAGTTACAGCAGTTTTAGTTTGATTTTTAAGAAAAACGTTTTTTTGGTATAATTTTAAAAATAATCGACCGAAAAATTTTAAAACTACATTTCTAATTAGATTTCATGAAAATAAAATTATTTAAACAAAATTTACATTTTTTTATAAAGAAATAAAAAAGTTACAGCAGTTTTTGTTTGATTTTTAAGAAAAACGCATTATTTCTAAAAAATAACGTTTTTTTGATATAATTTTAAAAGTAATCGTCCGAAAAATTTTAAAACTACATTTCTAATTAGATTTCATGAAAATAATATTATTTAAACAAAATTTACATTTTTTTATAAAGAAATAAAAAAGTTACAGCAGTTTTAGTTTGATTTTTAAGAAAAACGTTTTTTTGGTATAATTTTAAAAATAATCGATCGAAAAATTTTAAAACTACATTTCTAATTAGATTTCATGAAAATAAAATTATTTAAACAAAATTTACATTTTTTTATAAAGAAATAAAAAAGTTACAGCAGTTTTTGTTTGATTTTTAAGAAAACCGCATTATTTCTAAAAAATAACGTTTTTTTGATATAATTTTAAAAGTAATCGTCCGAAAAATTTTAAAACTATATTTCTAATTAGATTTCATGAAAATAAAATTATTTAAACAAAATTTACATTTTTTTATAAAGAAATAAAAAAGTTTCTGCAGTTTTTGTGTGATTTTTAAGAAAAACGTTTTTTTGGTATAATTTTAAAAATAATCGACCGAAAAATTTTAAAACTACATTTCTAATTAGATTTCATGAAAATAAAATTATTTAAACAAAATTTACATTTTTTTATAAAGAAATAAAAAAGTTACAGCAGTTTTTGTTTGATTTTTAAGAAAAACGCATTATTTCTAAAAAATAACGTTTTTTTGATATAATTTTAAAAGTAATCGTCCGAAAAATTTTAAAACTACATTTCTAATTAGATTTCATGAAAATAATATTATTTAAACAAAATTTACATTTTTTTATAAAGAAATAAAAAAGTTACAGCAGTTTTAGTTTGATTTTTAAGAAAAACGTTTTTTTGGTATAATTTTAAAAATAATCGACCGAAAAATTTTAAAACTACATTTCTAATTAGATTTCATGAAAATAAAATTATTTAAACAAAATTTACATTTTTTTATAAAGAAATAAAAAAGTTACAGCAGTTTTTGTTTGATTTTTAAGAAAAACGCATTATTTCTAAAAAATAACGTTTTTTTGATATAATTTTAAAAGTAATCGTCCGAAAAATTTTAAAACTACATTTCTAATTAGATTTCATGAAAATAAAATTATTTAAACAAAATTTACATTTTTTTATAAAGAAATAAAAAAGTTTCTGCAGTTTTTGTGTGATTTTTAAGAAAAACGTTTTTTTGGTATAATTTTAAAAATAATCGACCGAAAAATTTTAAAACTACATTTCTAATTAGATTTCATGAAAATAAAATTATTTAAACAAAATTTACATTTTTTTATAAAGAAATAAAAAAGTTACAGCAGTTTTTGTTTGATTTTTAAGAAAAACGCATTATTTCTAAAAAATAACGTTTTTTTGATATAATTTTAAAAGTAATCGTCCGAAAAATTTTAAAACTACATTTCTAATTAGATTTCATGAAAATAATATTATTTAAACAAAATTTACATTTTTTTATAAAGAAATAAAAAAGTTACAGCAGTTTTAGTTTGATTTTTAAGAAAAACGTTTTTTTGGTATAATTTTAAAAATAATCGACCGAAAAATTTTAAAACTACATTTCTAATTAGATTTCATGAAAATAAAATTATTTAAACAAAATTTACATTTTTTTATAAAGAAATAAAAAAGTTACAGCAGTTTTTGTTTGATTTTTAAGAAAAACGCATTATTTCTAAAAAATAACGTTTTTTTGATATAATTTTAAAAGTAATCGTCCGAAAAATTTTAAAACTACATTTCTAATTAGATTTCATGAAAATAAAATTATTTAAACAAAATTTACATTTTTTTATAAAGAAATAAAAAAGTTACAGCAGTTTTTGTTTGATTTTTAAGAAAAACGCATTATTTCTAAAAAATAACGTTTTTTTGATATAATTTTAAAAGTAATCGTCCGAAAAATTTTAAAACTACATTTCTAATTAGATTTCATGAAAATAAAATTATTTAAACAAAATTTACATTTTTTTATAAAGAAATAAAAAAGTTTCTGCAGTTTTTGTGTGATTTTTAAGAAAAACGTTTTTTTGGTATAATTTTAAAAATAATCGACCGAAAAATTTTAAAACTACATTTCTAATTAGATTTCATGAAAATAAAATTATTTAAACAAAATTTACATTTTTTTATAAAGAAATAAAAAAGTTACAGCAGTTTTTGTTTGATTTTTAAGAAAAACGCATTATTTCAAAAAAATAACGTTTTTTTGATATAATTTTAAAAGTAATCGTCCGAAAAATTTTAAAACTACATTTCTAATTAGATTTCATGAAAATAATATTATTTAAACAAAATTTACATTTTTTTATAAAGAAATAAAAAAGTTACAGCAGTTTTAGTTTGATTTTTAAGAAAAACGTTTTTTTGGTATAATTTTAAAAATAATCGACCGAAAAATTTTAAAACTACATTTCTAATTAGATTTCATGAAAATAAAATTATTTAAACAAAATTTACATTTTTTTATAAAGAAATAAAAAAGTTACAGCAGTTTTTGTTTGATTTTTAAGAAAAACGCATTATTTCTAAAAAATAACGTTTTTTTGATATAATTTTAAAAGTAATCGTCCGAAAAATTTTAAAACTACATTTCTAATTAGATTTCATGAAAATAAAATTATTTAAACAAAATTTACATTTTTTTATAAAGAAATAAAAAAGTTTCTGCAGTTTTTGTGTGATTTTTAAGAAAAACGTTTTTTTGGTATAATTTTAAAAATAATCGACCGAAAAATTTTAAAACTACATTTCTAATTAGATTTCATGAAAATAAAATTATTTAAACAAAATTTACATTTTTTTATAAAGAAATAAAAAAGTTACAGCAGTTTTTGTTTGATTTTTAAGAAAAACGCATTATTTCTAAAAAATAACGTTTTTTTGATATAATTTTAAAAGTAATCGTCCGAAAAATTTTAAAACTACATTTCTAATTAGATTTCATGAAAATAAAATTATTTAAACAAAATTTACATTTTTTTATAAAGAAATAAAAAAGTTTCTGCAGTTTTTGTGTGATTTTTAAGAAAAACGTTTTTTTGGTATAATTTTAAAAATAATCGACCGAAAAATTTTAAAACTACATTTCTAATTAGATTTCATGAAAATAAAATTATTTAAACAAAATTTACATTTTTTTATAAAGAAATAAAAAAGTTACAGCAGTTTTTGTTTGATTTTTAAGAAAAACGCATTATTTCTAAAAAATAACGTTTTTTTGATATAATTTTAAAAGTAATCGTCCGAAAAATTTTAAAACTACATTTCTAATTAGATTTCATGAAAATAATATTATTTAAACAAAATTTACATTTTTTTATAAAGAAATAAAAAAGTTACAGCAGTTTTAGTTTGATTTTTAAGAAAAACGTTTTTTGGTATAATTTTAAAAATAATCGACCGAAAAATTTTAAAACTACATTTCTAATTAGATTTCATGAAAATAAAATTATTTAAACAAAATTTACATTTTTTTATAAAGAAATAAAAAAGTTACAGCAGTTTTGTTTGATTTTAAGAAAAACGCATTATTTCTAAAAATAACGTTTTTTTGATATAATTTTAAAAGTAATCGTCCGAAAAATTCTAAAACTACATTTCTAATTAGATTTCATGAAAATAAAATTATTTAAACAAATTTACATTTTTTTATAAAGAAATAAAAAGTTTCTGCAGTTTTTGTGTGATTTTAAGAAAAACGTTTTTTTGGTATAATTTTAAAAATAATCGACCGAAAAATTTTAAAACTACATTTCTAATTAGATTTCATGAAAATAAAATTATTTAAACAAAATTTACATTTTTTTATAAAGAAATAAAAAAGTTACAGCAGTTTTTGTTTGATTTTTAAGAAAAACGCATTATTTCTAAAAAATAACGTTTTTTTGATATAATTTTAAAAGTAATCGTCCGAAAAATTTTAAAACTACATTTCTAATTAGATTTCATGAAAATAATATTATTTAAACAAAATTTACATTTTTTTATAAAGAAATAAAAAAGTTACAGCAGTTTTAGTTTGATTTTTAAGAAAAACGTTTTTTTGGTATAATTTTAAAAATAATCGACCGAAAAATTTTAAAACTACATTTCTAATTAGATTTCATGAAAATAAAATTATTTAAACAAAATTTACATTTTTTTATAAAGAAATAAAAAAGTTACAGCAGTTTTTGTTTGATTTTTAAGAAAAACGCATTATTTCTAAAAAATAACGTTTTTTTGATATAATTTTAAAAGTAATCGTCCGAAAAATTTTAAAACTACATTTCTAATTAGATTTCATGAAAATAAAATTATTTAAACAAAATTTACATTTTTTTATAAAGAAATAAAAAAGTTTCTGCAGTTTTTGTGTGATTTTTAAGAAAAACGTTTTTTTGGTATAATTTTAAAAATAATCGACCGAAAAATTTTAAAACTACATTTCTAATTAGATTTCATGAAAATAAAATTATTTAAACAAAATTTACATTTTTTTATAAAGAAATAAAAAAGTTACAGCAGTTTTTGTTTGATTTTTAAGAAAACGCATTATTTCTAAAAAATAACGTTTTTTTGATATAATTTTAAAAGTAATCGTCCGAAAAATTTTAAAACTACATTTCTAATTAGATTTCATGAAAATAAAATTATTTAAACAAAATTTACATTTTTTATAAAGAAATAAAAAAGTTTCTGCAGTTTTTGTGTGATTTTTAAGAAAAACGTTTTTTTGGTATAATTTTAAAATAATCGACCGAAAAATTTTAAAACTACATTTCTAATTAGATTTCATGAAAATAAAATTATTTAAACAAAATTTACATTTTTTTATAAAGAAATAAAAAAGTTACAGCAGTTTTTGTTTGATTTTTAAGAAAAACGCATTATTTCTAAAAAATAACGTTTTTTGATATAATTTTAAAGTAATCGTCCGAAAAATTTTAAAACTACATTTCTAATTAGATATCATGAAAATAATATTATTTAAACAAAATTACATTTTTTTATAAAGAAATAAAAAAGTTACAGCAGTTTTAGTTTGATTTTTAAGAAAAACGTTTTTTTGGTATAATTTTAAAAATAATCGACCGAAAAATTTTAAAACTACATTTCTAATTAGATTTCATGAAAATAAAATTATTTAAACAAAATTTACATTTTTTTATAAAGAAATAAAAAAGTTTCTGCAGTTTTTGTGTGATTTTAAGAAAAACGTTTTTTTGGTATAATTTTAAAAATAATCGACCGAAAAATTTTAAAACTACATTTCTAATTAGATTTCATGAAAATAAAATTATTTAAACAAAATTTACATTTTTTTATAAAGAAATAAAAAAGTTACAGCAGTTTTTGTTTGATTTTTATGAAAAACGCATTATTTCTAAAAAATAACGTTTTTTTGATATAATTTTAAAAGTAATCGTCCGAAAAATTTTAAAACTACATTTCTAATTAGATTTCATGAAATAAAATTATTTAAACAAAATTTACATTTTTTTATAAAGAAATAAAAAAGTTACAGCAGTTTTTGTTTGATTTTTAAGAAAAACGCATTATTTCTAAAAATAACGTTTTTTTGATATAATTTTAAAAGTAATCGTCCGAAAAATTTTAAAACTACATTTCTAATTAGATTTCATGAAAATAAAATTATTTAAACAAAATTTACATTTTTTTATAAAGAAATAAAAAAGTTTCTGCAGTTTTTGTGTGATTTTTAAGAAAAACGTTTTTTTTTGGTATAATTTTAAAAATAATCGACCGAAAAATTTTAAAACTACATTTCTAATTAGATTTCATGAAAATAAAATTATTTAAACAAAATTTACATTTTTTTATAAAGAAATAAAAAAGTTACAGCAGTTTTTGTTGATTTTTAAGAAAAACGCATTATTTCTAAAAATAACGTTTTTTTGATATAATTTTAAAAGTAATCGTCCGAAAATTTTAAAACTACATTTCTAATTAGATTTCATGAAAATAATATTATTTAAACAAAATTTACATTTTTTTATAAAGAAATAAAAAAGTTACAGCAGTTTTAGTTTGATTTTTAAGAAAAACGTTTTTTTTGGTATAATTTAAAAATAATCGACCGAAAAATTTTAAAACTACATTTCTAATTAGATTCATGAAAATAAAATATTTAAACAAAATTTACATTTTTTTATAAAGAAATAAAAAAGTTACAGCAGTTTTTGTTTGATTTTTAAGAAAAACGCATTATTTCTAAAAAATAACGTTTTTTTGATATAATTTTAAAGTAATCGTCCGAAAAATTTAAAACTACATTTCTAATTAGATTTCATGAAAATAAAATTATTTAAACAAAATTTACATTTTTTTATAAAGAAATAAAAAAGTTTCTGCAGTTTTTGTGTGATTTTTAAGAAAAACGTTTTTTTGGTATAATTTTAAAAATAATCGACCGAAAAATTTTAAAACTACATTTCTAATTAGATTTCATGAAAATAAAATTATTTAAACAAAATTTACATTTTTTTATAAAGAAATAAAAAAGTTACAGCAGTTTTTGTTTGATTTTTAAGAAAAACGCATTATTTCTAAAAATAACGTTTTTTTATGATAATTTTAAAAGTAATCGTCCGAAAAATTTTAAAACTACATTTCTAATTAGATTTCATGAAAATAAAATTATTTAAACAAAATTTACATTTTTATAAAGAAATAAAAAAGTTTCTGCAGTTTTTGTGTGATTTTTACTGCAGTTTTTGTGTGATTTTTAAGAAAAACGTTTTTTTGGTATAATTTTAAAAATAATCGACCGAAAAATTTTAAAACTACATTTCTAATTAGATTTTATGAAAATAAAATTATTTAAACAAAATTTACATTTTTTTATAAAGAAATAAAAAAGTTACAGCAGTTTTAGTTTGATTTTTAAGAAAAACGTTTTTTTGGTATAATTTTAAAAATAATCGACCGAAAAATTTTAAAACTACATTTCTAATTAGATTTCATGAAAATAAAATTATTTAAACAAAATTTACATTTTTTTATAAAGAAATAAAAAAGTTACAGCAGTTTTTGTTTGATTTTTAAGAAAAACGCATTATTTCTAAAAAATAACGTTTTTTTGATATAATTTTAAAAGTAATCGTCCGAAAAATTTTAAAACTACATTTCTAATTAGATTTCATGAAAATAATATTATTTAAACAAAATTTACATTTTTTTATAAAGAAATAAAAAAGTTACAGCAGTTTTTGTTTGATTTTTAAGAAAAACGCATTATTTCTAAAAAATAACGTTTTTTTTGATATAATTTTAAAAGTAATCGTCCGAAAAATTTTAAAACTACATTTCTAATTAGATTTCATGAAAATAATATTATTTAAACAAAATTTACATTTTTTTATAAAGAAATAAAAAAGTTACAGCAGTTTTAGTTTGATTTTTAAGAAAAACGTTTTTTGGTATAATTTTAAAAATAATCGACCGAAAAATTTTAAAACTACATTTCTAATTAGATTTCATGAAAATAAAATTATTTAAACAAAATTTACATTTTTTTATAAAGAAATAAAAAAGTTACAGCAGTTTTTGTTTGATTTTTAAGAAAAACGCATTATTTCTAAAAAATAACGTTTTTTTGATATAATTTTAAAAGTAATCGTCCGAAAAATTTTAAAACTACATTTCTAATTAGATTTCATGAAATAATATTATTTAAACAAAATTTACATTTTTTTATAAAGAAATAAAAAAGTTTCTGCAGTTTTTGTGTGATTTTTAAGAAAAACGTTTTTTTGGTATAATTTTAAAAATAATCGACCGAAAAATTTTAAAACTACATTTCTAATTAGATTTCATGAAAATAAAATTATTTAAACAAAATTTACATTTTTTTATAAAGAAATAAAAAAGTTACAGCAGTTTTTGTTTGATTTTTAAGAAAAACGCATTATTTCTAAAAAATAACGTTTTTTTGATATAATTTTAAAAGTAATCGTCCGAAAAATTTTAAAACTACATTTCTAATTAGATTTCATGAAAATAATATTATTTAAACAAAATTTACATTTTTTTATAAAGAAATAAAAAAGTTACAGCAGTTTTAGTTTGATTTTTAAGAAAAACGTTTTTTTGGTATAATTTTAAAAATAATCGACCGAAAAATTTTAAAACTACATTTCTAATTAGATTTCATGAAAATAAAATTATTTAAACAAAATTTACATTTTTTATAAAGAAATAAAAAAGTTACAGCAGTTTTTGTTTGATTTTTAAGAAAAACGCATTATTTCTAAAAAATAACGTTTTTTTGATATAATTTTAAAAGTAATCGTCCGAAAAATTTTAAAACTACATTTCTAATTAGATTTCATGAAAATAATATTATTTAAACAAAATTTACATTTTTTTATAAAGAAATAAAAAAGTTACAGCAGTTTTAGTTTGATTTTTAAGAAAAACGTTTTTTTGGTATAATTTTAAAAATAATCGACCGAAAAATTTTAAAACTACATTTCTAATTAGATTTCATGAAAATAAAATTATTTAAACAAAATTTACATTTTTTTATAAAGAAATAAAAAAGTTACAGCAGTTTTTGTTTGATTTTTAAGAAAAACGCATTATTTCTAAAAAATAACGTTTTTTTGATATAATTTTAAAAGTAATCGTCCGAAAAATTTTAAAACTACATTTCTAATTAGATTTCATGAAAATAATATCATTTAAACAAAATTTACATTTTTTTATAAAGAAATAAAAAAGTTACAGCAGTTTTAGTTTGATTTTAAGAAAAACGTTTTTTTGGTATAATTTTAAAAATAATCGACCGAAAAATTTTAAAACTACATTTCTAATTAGATTTCATGAAAATAAAATTATTTAAACAAAATTTACATTTTTTTATAAAGAAATAAAAAAGTTACAGCAGTTTTTGTTTGATTTTTAAGAAAAACGCATTATTTCTAAAAAATAACGTTTTTTTGATATAATTTTAAAAGTAATCGTCCGAAAAATTTTAAAACTACATTTCTAATTAGATTTCATGAAAATAATATTATTTAAACAAAATTTACATTTTTTTATAAAGAAATAAAAAAGTTACAGCAGTTTTTGTTTGATTTTTAAGAAAAACGCATTATTTCTAAAAAATAACGTTTTTTTGATATAATTTTAAAAGTAATCGTCCGAAAAATTTTAAAACTACATTTCTAATTAGATTTCATGAAAATAATATTATTTAAACAAAATTTACATTTTTTTATAAAGAAATAAAAAAATTTCTGCAGTTTTTGTGTGATTTTTAAGAAAAACGTTTTTTTGGTATAATTTTAAAATAATCGACCGAAAAATTTTAAAACTACATTTCTAATTAGATTTCATGAAAATAAAATTATTTAAACAAAATTTACATTTTTTTATAAAGAAATAAAAAAGTTACAGCAGTTTTTGTTTGATTTTTAAGAAAAACGCATTATTTCTAAAAAATAACGTTTTTTTGATATAATTTTAAAAGTAATCGTCCGAAAAATTTTAAAACTACATTTCTAATTAGATTTCATGAAATAATATTATTTAAACAAAATTTACATTTTTTTATAAAGAAATAAAAAAGTTACAGCAGTTTTAGTTTGATTTTTAAGAAAAACGTTTTTTTGGTATAATTTTAAAAATAATCGACCGAAAAATTTTAAAACTACATTTCTAATTAGATTTCATGAAAATAAAATTATTTAAACAAAATTTACATTTTTTTATAAAGAAATAAAAAAGTTACAGCAGTTTTTGTTTGATTTTAAGAAAAACGCATTATTTCTAAAAAATAACGTTTTTTTGATATAATTTTAAAAGTAATCGTCCGAAAAATTTTAAAACTACATTTCTAATTAGATTTCATGAAAATAATATTATTTAAACAAAATTTACATTTTTTTATAAAGAAATAAAAAAGTTTCTGCAGTTTTTGTGTGATTTTTAAGAAAAACGTTTTTTTGGTATAATTTTAAAAATAATCGACCGAAAAATTTTAAAGCTACATTTCTAATTAGATTTTATGAAAATAAAATTATTTAAACAAAATTTACATTTTTTTATAAAGAAATAAAAAAGTTACAGCAGTTTTTGTTTGATTTTTAAGAAAAACGCATTATTTCTAAAAAATAACGTTTTTTTGATATAATTTTAAAAGTAATCGTCCGAAAAATTTTAAAACTACATTTCTAATTAGATTTCATGAAAATAAAATTATTTAAACAAAATTTACATTTTTTTATAAAGAAATAAAAAAGTTTCTGCAGTTTTTGTGTGATTTTTAAGAAAAACGTTTTTTTGGTATAATTTTAAAAATAATCGACCGAAAAATTTTAAAACTACATTTCTAATTAGATTTCATGAAAATAAAATTATTTAAACAAAATTTACATTTTTTTATAAAGAAATAAAAAAGTTACAGCAGTTTTTGTTTGATTTTTAAGAAAAACGCATTATTTCTAAAAAATAACGTTTTTTTGATATAATTTTAAAAGTAATCGTCCGAAAAATTTTAAAACTACATTTCTAATTAGATTTCATGAAAATAATATTATTTAAACAAAATTTACATTTTTTTATAAAGAAATAAAAAAGTTACAGCAGTTTTAGTTTGATTTTTAAGAAAAACGTTTTTTTGGTATAATTTTAAAAATAATCGACCGAAAAATTTTAAAACTACATTTCTAATTAGATTTCATGAAAATAAAATTATTTAAACAAAATTTACATTTTTTTATAAAGAAATAAAAAAGTTACAGCAGTTTTTGTTTGATTTTTAAGATAAATGCATTATTTCTAAAAAATAACGTTTTTTTGATATAATTTTAAAAGTAATCATCCGAAAAATTTTAAAACTAGATTTCTAATTAGATTTCATGAAAATAATATTATTTAAACAAAATTTACATTTTTTTATAAAGAAATAAAAAAGTTTCTGCAGTTTTTGTGTGATTTTTAAGAAAAACGTTTTTTTGGTATAATTTTAAAAATAATTGACCGAAAAATTTTGAAACTACATTTCTAATTAG
>CAXARA010001259.1:0-38118 GCA_963971135.1 Stenus bimaculatus
AAAGAAATAAAAAAGTTTCTGCAGTTTTTGTGTGATTTTTAAGAAAAACGTTTTTTTGGTATAATTTTAAAAATAATTGACCGAAAAATTTTGAAACTACATTTCTAATTAGATTTCATGAAAATAAAATTATTTAAACAAAATTTACATTTTTTTATAAAGAAATAAAAAAGTTACAGCAGTTTTTGTTTGATTTTTAAGAAAAACGCATTATTTCTAAAAAATAACGTTTTTTTGATATAATTTTAAAAGTAATCGTCCGAAAAATTTTAAAACTACATTTCTAATTAGATTTCATGAAAATAAAATTATTTAAACAAAATTTACATTTTTTTATAAAGAAATAAAAAAGTTTCTGCAGTTTTTGTGTGATTTTTAAGAAAAACGTTTTTTTGGTATAATTTTAAAAATAGTCGACCGAAAAATTTTAAAACTACATTTCTAATTAGATTTCATGAAAATAAAATTATTTAAACAAAATTTACATTTTTTTATAAAGAAATAAAAAAGTTACAGCAGTTTTAGTTTGATTTTTAAGAAAAACGTTTTTTTGGTATAATTTTAAAAATAATCATGAAAATAAAATTATTTAAACAAAATTTACATTTTTTTATAAAGAAATAAAAAAGTTACAGCAGTTTTTGTTTGATTTTTAAGAAAAACGCATTATTTCTAAAAAAATAACGTTTTTTTGATATAATTTTAAAAGTAATCGTCCGAAAAATTTTAAAACTACATTTCTAATTAGATTTCATGAAAATAATATTATTTAAACAAAATTTACATTTTTTTATAAAGAAATAAAAAAGTTACAGCAGTTTTAGTTTGATTTTTAAGAAAAACGTTTTTTTGGTATAATTTTAAAAATAATCGCCCGAAAAATTTTAAAACTACATTTCTAATTAGATTTCATGAAAATAAAATTATTTAAACAAAATTTACATTTTTTATAAAGAAATAAAAAAGTTACAGCAGTTTTTGTTTGATTTTTAAGAAAAACGCATTATTTCTAAAAAATAACGTTTTTTTGATATAATTTTAAAAGTAATCGTCCGAAAAATTTTAAAACTACATTTCTAATTAGATTTCATGAAAATAAAATTATTTAAACAAAATTTACATTTTTTTATAAAGAAATAAAAAAGTTTCTGCAGTTTTTGTGTGATTTTTAAGAAAAACGTTTTTTTGGTATAATTTTAAAAATAATCGACCGAAAAATTTTAAAACTACATTTCTAATTAGATTTCATGAAAATAAAATTATTTAAACAAAATTTACATTTTTTTATAAAGAAATAAAAAAGTTACAGCAGTTTTTGTTTGATTTTTAAGAAAAACGCATTATTTCTAAAAAATAACGTTTTTTTGATATAATTTTAAAAGTAATCGTCCGAAAAATTTTAAAACTACATTTCTAATTAGATTTCATGAAAATAAAATTATTTAAACAAAATTTACATTTTTTTATAAAGAAATAAAAAAGTTTCTGCAGTTTTTGTGTGATTTTTAAGAAAAACGTTTTTTTGGTATAATTTTAAAAATAATCGACCGAAAAATTTTAAAACTACATTTCTAATTAGATTTCATGAAAATAAAATTATTTAAACAAAATTTACATTTTTTTATAAAGAAATAAAAAAGTTACAGCAGTTTTTGTTTGATTTTTAAGAAAAACGCATTATTTCTAAAAAATAACGTTTTTTTGATATAATTTTAAAAGTAATCGTCCGAAAAATTTTAAAACTACATTTCTAATTAGATTTCATGAAAATAATATTATTTAAACAAAATTTACATTTTTTTATAAAGAAATAAAAAAGTTACAGCAGTTTTAGTTTGATTTTTAAGAAAAACGTTTTTTTGGTATAATTTTAAAAATAATCGACCGAAAAATTTTAAAACTACATTTCTAATTAGATTTCATGAAAATAAAATTATTTAAACAAAATTTACATTTTTTTATAAAGAAATAAAAAAGTTACAGCAGTTTTTGTTTGATTTTTAAGAAAAACGCATTATTTCTAAAAAATAACGTTTTTTTGATATAATTTTAAAAGTAATCGTCCGAAAAATTTTAAAACTACATTTCTAATTAGATTTCATGAAAATAATATTATTTAAACAAAATTTACATTTTTTTATAAAGAAATAAAAAAGTTATAGCAGTTTTAGTTTGATTTTTAAGAAAAACGTTTTTTTGGTATAATTTTAAAAATAATCGACCGAAAAATTTTAAAACTACATTTCTAATTAGATTTCATGAAAATAAAATTATTTAAACAAAATTTACATTTTTTTATAAAGAAATAAAAAAGTTACAGCAGTTTTTGTTTGATTTTTAAGAAAAACGCATTATTTCTAAAAAATAACGTTTTTTTGATATAATTTTAAAAGTAATCGTCCGAAAAACTTTAAAACTACATTTCTAATTAGATTTCATGAAAATAATATTATTTAAACAAAATTTACATTTTTTTATAAAGAAATAAAAAAGTTACAGCAGTTTTAGTTTGATTTTTAAGAAAAACGTTTTTTTGGTATAATTTTAAAAATAATCGACCGAAAAATTTTAAAACTACATTTCTAATTAGATTTCATGAAAATAAAATTATTTAAACAAAATTTACATTTTTTTATAAAGAAATAAAAAAGTTACAGCAGTTTTTGTTTGATTTTTAAGAAAAACGCATTATTTCTAAAAAATAACGTTTTTTTGATATAATTTTAAAAGTAATCGTCCGAAAAATTTTAAAACTACATTTCTAATTAGATTTCATGAAAATAAAATTATTTAAACAAAATTTAAATTTTTTTATAAAGAAATAAAAAAGTTTCTGCAGTTTTTGTGTGATTTTTAAGAAAAACGTTTTTTTGGTATAATTTTAAAAATAATCGACCGAAAAATTTTAAAACTACATTTCTAATTAGATTTCATGAAAATAAAATTATTTAAACAAAATTTACATTTTTTTATAAAGAAATAAAAAAGTTACAGCAGTTTTTGTTTGATTTTTAAGAAAAACGCATTATTTCTAAAAAATAACGTTTTTTTGATATAATTTTAAAAGTAATCGTCCGAAAAATTTTAAAACTACATTTCTAATTAGATTTCATGAAAATAAAATTATTTAAACAAAATTTACATTTTTTTATAAAGAAATAAAAAAGTTTCTGCAGTTTTTGTGTGATTTTTAAGAAAAACGTTTTTTTGGTATAATTTTAAAAATAATCGACCGAAAAATTTTAAAACTACATTTCTAATTAGATTTCATGAAAATAAAATTATTTAAACAAAATTTACATTTTTTTATAAAGAAATAAAAAAGTTACAGCAGTTTTTGTTTGATTTTTAAGAAAAACGCATTATTTCTAAAAATAACGTTTTTTTGATATAATTTTAAAAGTAATCGTCCGAAAAATTTTAAAACTACATTTCTAATTAGATTTCATGAAAATAATATTATTTAAACAAAATTTACATTTTTTTATAAAGAAATAAAAAAGTTACAGCAGTTTTAGTTTGATTTTTAAGAAAAACGTTTTTTTGGTATAATTTTAAAAATAATCGACCGAAAAATTTTAAAACTACATTTCTAATTAGATTTCATGAAAATAAAATTATTTAAACAAAATTTACATTTTTTTATAAAGAAATAAAAAAGTTACAGCAGTTTGTGTTTGATTTTTAAGAAAAACGCATTATTTCTAAAAAATAACGTTTTTTTGATATAATTTTAAAAGTAATCGTCCGAAAAATTTTAAAACTACATTTCTAATTAGATTTCATGAAAATATTATTATTTAAACAAAATTTACATTTTTTTATAAAGAAATAAAAAAGTTTCTGCAGTTTTTGTGTGATTTTTAAGAAAAACGTTTTTTTGGTATAATTTTAAAAATAATCGACCGAAAAATTTTAAAACTACATTTCTAATTAGATTTCATGAAAATAAAATTATTTAAACAAAATTTACATTTTTTTATAAAGAAATAAAAAAGTTACAGCAGTTTTTGTTTGATTTTTAAGAAAAACGCATTATTTCTAAAAAATAACGTTTTTTTGATATAATTTTAAAAGTAATCGTCCGAAAAATTTTAAAACTACATTTCTAATTAGATTTCATGAAAATAAAATTATTTAAACAAAATTTACATTTTTTTATAAAGAAATAAAAAAGTTTCTGCAGTTTTTGTGTGATTTTTAAGAAAAACGTTTTTTTGGTATAATTTTAAAAATAATCGACCGAAAAATTTTAAAACTACATTTCTAATTAGATTTCATGAAAATAATATTATTTAAACAAAATTTACATTTTTTTATAAAGAAATAAAAAAGTTATAGCAGTTTTAGTTTGATTTTTAAGAAAAACGTTTTTTTGGTATAATTTTAAAAATAATCGACCGAAAAATTTTAAAACTACATTTCTAATTAGATTTCATGAAAATAAAATTATTTAAACAAAATTTACATTTTTTTATAAAGAAATAAAAAAGTTACAGCAGTTTTTGTTTGATTTTTAAGAAAAACGCATTATTTCTAAAAAATAACGTTTTTTTGATATAATTTTAAAAGTAATCGTCCGAAAAATTTTAAAACTACATTTCTAATTAGATTTCATGAAAATAAAATTATTTAAACAAAATTTACATTTTTTTATAAAGAAATAAAAAAGTTACAGCAGTTTTTGTTTGATTTTTAAGAAAAACGCATTATTTCTAAAAAATAACGTTTTTTTGATATAATTTTAAAAGTAATCGTCCGAAAAATTTTAAAACTACATTTCTAATTAGATTTCATGAAAATAATATTATTTAAACAAAATTTACATTTTTTTATAAAGAAATAAAAAAGTTACAGCAGTTTTAGTTTGATTTTTAAGAAAAACGTTTTTTTGGTATAATTTTAAAAATAATCGACCGAAAAATTTTAAAACTACATTTCTAATTAGATTTCATGAAAATAAAATTATTTAAACAAAATTTACATTTTTTTATAAAGAAATAAAAAAGTTACAGCAGTTTTTGTTTGATTTTTAAGAAAAACGCATTATTTCTAAAAAATAACGTTTTTTTGATATAATTTTAAAAGTAATCGTCCGAAAAATTTTAAAACTACATTTCTAATTAGATTTTATGAAAATAATATTATTTAAACAAAATTTACATTTTTTTATAAAGAAATAAAAAAGTTTCTGCAGTTTTTGTGTGATTTTTAAGAAAAACGTTTTTTTTGGTATAATTTTAAAAATAATCGACCGAAAAATTTTAAAACTACATTTCTAATTAGATTTCATGAAAATAAAATTATTTAAACAAAATTTACATTTTTTTATAAAGAAATAAAAAAGTTACAGCAGTTTTTGTTTGATTTTTAAGAAAAACGCATTATTTCTAAAAAATAACGTTTTTTTGATATAATTTTAAAAGTAATCGTCCGAAAAATTTTAAAACTACATTTCTAATTAGATTTCATGAAAATAAAATTATTTAAACTAAATTTACATTTTTTTATAAAGAAATAAAAAAGTTTCTGCAGTTTTTGTGTGATTTTTAAGAAAAACGTTTTTTTGGTATAATTTTAAAAATAATCGACCGAAAAATTTTAAAACTACATTTCTAATTAGATTTCATGAAAATAAAATTATTTAAACAAAATTTACATTTTTTTATAAAGAAATAAAAAAGTTACAGCAGTTTTTGTTTGATTTTTAAGAAAAACGCATTATTTCTAAAAAATAACGTTTTTTTGATATAATTTTAAAAGTAATCGTCCGAAAAATTTTAAAACTACATTTCTAATTAGATTTCATGAAAATAATATTATTTAAACAAAATTTACATTTTTTTATAAAGAAATAAAAAAGTTATAGCAGTTTTAGTTTGATTTTTAAGAAAAACGTTTTTTTGGTATAATTTTAAAAATAATCGACCGAAAAATTTTAAAACTACATTTCTAATTAGATTTCATGAAAATAAAATTATTTAAACAAAATTTACATTTTTTTATAAAGAAATAAAAAAGTTACAGCAGTTTTTGTTTGATTTTTAAGAAAAACGCATTATTTCTAAAAAATAACGTTTTTTTGATATAATTTTAAAAGTAATCGTCCGAAAAATTTTAAAACTACATTTCTAATTAGATTTCATGAAAATAATATTATTTAAACAAAATTTACATTTTTTTATAAAGAAATAAAAAAGTTATAGCAGTTTTAGTTTGATTTTTAAGAAAAACGTTTTTTTGGTATAATTTTAAAAATAATCGACCGAAAAATTTTAAAACTACATTTCTAATTAGATTTCATGAAAATAAAATTATTTAAACAAAATTTACATTTTTTTATAAAGAAATAAAAAAGTTACAGCAGTTTTTGTTTGATTTTTAAGAAAAACGCATTATTTCTAAAAATAACGTTTTTTTGATATAATTTTAAAAGTAATCGTCCGAAAAATTTTAAAACTACATTTCTAATTAGATTTCATGAAAATAAAATTATTTAATTAAAATTTACATTTTTTTATAAAGAAATAAAAAAGTTTCTGCAGTTTTTGTGTGATTTTTAAGAAAAATGTTTTTTTGGTATAATTTTAAAAATAATCGACCGAAAAATTTTAAAACTACATTTCTAATTAGATTTCATGAAAATAAAATTATTTAAACAAAATTTACATTTTTTTATAAAGAAATAAAAAAGTTACAGCAGTTTTTGTTTGATTTTTAAGAAAAACGCATTATTTCTAAAAAATAACGTTTTTTTGATATAATTTTAAAAGTAATCGTCCGAAAAATTTTAAAACTACATTTCTAATTAGATTTCATGAAAATAATATTATTTAAACAAAATTTACATTTTTTTATAAAGAAATAAAAAAGTTACAGCAGTTTTAGTTTGATTTTTAAGAAAAACGTTTTTTTGGTATAATTTTAAAAATAATCGACCGAAAAATTTTAATACTACATTTCTAATTAGATTTCATGAAAATAAAATTATTTAAACAAAATTTACATTTTTTTATAAAGAAATAAAAAAGTTACAGCAGTTTTTGTTTGATTTTTAAGAAAAACGCATTATTTCTAAAAAATAACGTTTTTTTGATATAATTTTAAAAGTAATCGTCCGAAAAATTTTAAAACTACATTTCTAATTAGATTTCATGAAAATAATATTATTTAAACAAAATTTACATTTTTTTATAAAGAAATAAAAAAGTTACAGCAGTTTTAGTTTGATTTTTAAGAAAAACGTTTTTTTGGTATAATTTTAAAAATAATCGACCGAAAAATTTTAAAACTACATTTCTAATTAGATTTCATGAAAATAAAATTATTTAAACAAAATTTACATTTTTTTATAAAGAAATAAAAAAGTTACAGCAGTTTTTGTTTGATTTTTAAGAAAAACGCATTATTTCTAAAAAATAACGTTTTTTTGATATAATTTTAAAAGTAATCGTCCGAAAAATTTTAAAACTACATTTCTAATTAGATTTCATGAAAATAATATTATTTAAACAAAATTTACATTTTTTTATAAAGAAATAAAAAAGTTATAGCAGTTTTAGTTTGATTTTTAAGAAAAACGTTTTTTTGGTATAATTTTAAAAATAATCGACCGAAAAATTTTAAAACTACATTTCTAATTAGATTTCATGAAAATAAAATTATTTAAACAAAATTTACATTTTTTTATAAAGAAATAAAAAAGTTACAGCAGTTTTTGTTTGATTTTTAAGAAAAACGCATTATTTCTAAAAAATAACGTTTTTTTGATATAATTTTAAAAGTAATCGTCCGAAAAATTTTAAAACTACATTTCTAATTAGATTTCATGAAAATAAAATTATTTAATTAAAATTTACATTTTTTTATAAAGAAATAAAAAAGTTTCTGCAGTTTTTGTGTGATTTTTAAGAAAAATGTTTTTTTGGTATAATTTTAAAAATAATCGACCGAAAAATTTTAAAACTACATTTCTAATTAGATTTCATGAAAATAAAATTATTTAAACAAAATTTACATTTTTTTATAAAGAAATAAAAAAGTTACAGCAGTTTTTGTTTGATTTTTAAGAAAAACGCATTATTTCTAAAAAAATAACGTTTTTTTGATATAATTTTAAAAGTAATCGTCCGAAAAATTTTAAAACTACATTTTTAATTAGATTTCATGAAAATAAAATTATTTAAACAAAATTTACATTTTTTTATAAAGAAATAAAAAAGTTTCTGCAGTTTTTGTGTGATTTTTAAGAAAAACGTTTTTTTGGTATAATTTTAAAAATAATCGACCGAAAAATTTTAAAACTACATTTCTAATTAGATTTCATGAAAATAAAATTATTTAAACAAAATTTACATTTTTTTATAAAGAAATAAAAAAGTTACAGCAGTTTTTGTTTGATTTTTAAGAAAAACGCATTATTTCTAAAAAATAACGTTTTTTTGATATAATTTTAAAAGTAATCGTCCGAAAAATTTTAAAACTACATTTCTAATTAGATTTCATGAAAATAATATTATTTAAACAAAATTTACATTTTTTTATAAAGAAATAAAAAAGTTATAGCAGTTTTAGTTTGATTTTTAAGAAAAACGTTTTTTTGGTATAATTTTAAAAATAATCGACCGAAAAATTTTAAAACTACATTTCTAATTAGATTTCATGAAAATAAAATTATTTAAACAAAATTTACATTTTTTTATAAAGAAATAAAAAAGTTACAGCAGTTTTTGTTTGATTTTTAAGAAAAACGCATTATTTCTAAAAAATAACGTTTTTTTGATATAATTTTAAAAGTAATCGTCCGAAAAATTTTAAAACTACATTTCTAATTAGATTTCATGAAAATAATATTATTTAAACAAAATTTACATTTTTTTATAAAGAAATAAAAAAGTTATAGCAGTTTTAGTTTGATTTTTAAGAAAAACGTTTTTTTGGTATAATTTTAAAAATAATCGACCGAAAAATTTTAAAACTACATTTCTAATTAGATTTCATGAAAATAAAATTATTTAAACAAAATTTACATTTTTTTTATAAAGAAATAAAAAAGTTACAGCAGTTTTTGTTTGATTTTTAAGAAAAACGCATTATTTCTAAAAAATAACGTTTTTTTGATATAATTTTAAAAGTAATCGTCCGAAAAATTTTAAAACTACATTTCTAATTAGATTTCATGAAAATAAAATTATTTAATTAAAATTTACATTTTTTTATAAAGAAATAAAAAAGTTTCTGCAGTTTTTGTGTGATTTTTAAGAAAAATGTTTTTTTGGTATAATTTTAAAAATAATCGACCGAAAAATTTTAAAACTACATTTCTAATTAGATTTCATGAAAATAATATTATTTAAACAAAATTTACATTTTTTTATAAAGAAATAAAAAAGTTATAGCAGTTTTAGTTTGATTTTTAAGAAAAACGTTTTTTAGGTATAATTTTAAAAATAATCGACCGAAAAATTTTAAAACTACATTTCTAATTAGATTTCATGAAAATAAAATTATTTAAACAAAATTTACATTTTTTTATAAAGAAATAAAAAAGTTACAGCAGTTTTTGTTTGATTTTTAAGAAAAACGCATTATTTCTAAAAAATAACGTTTTTTTGATATAATTTTAAAAGTAATCGTCCGAAAAATTTTAAAACTACATTTCTAATTAGATTTCATGAAAATAATATTATTTAAACAAAATTTACATTTTTTTATAAAGAAATAAAAAAGTTATAGCAGTTTTAGTTTGATTTTTAAGAAAAACGTTTTTTTGGTATAATTTTAAAAATAATCGACCGAAAAATTTTAAAACTACATTTCTAATTAGATTTCATGAAAATAAAATTATTTAAACAAAATTTACATTTTTTTATAAAGAAATAAAAAAGTTACAGCAGTTTTTGTTTGATTTTTAAGAAAAACGCATTATTTCTAAAAAATAACGTTTTTTTGATATAATTTTAAAAGTAATCGTCCGAAAAATTTTAAAACTACATTTCTAATTAGATTTCATGAAAATAAAATTATTTAATTAAAATTTACATTTTTTTATAAAGAAATAAAAAAGTTTCTGCAGTTTTTGTGTGATTTTTAAGAAAAATGTTTTTTTGGTATAATTTTAAAAATAATCGACCGAAAAATTTTAAAACTACATTTCTAATTAGATTTCATGAAAATAAAATTATTTAAACAAAATTTACATTTTTTTATAAAGAAATAAAAAAGTTACAGCAGTTTTTGTTTGATTTTTAAGAAAAACGCATTATTTCTAAAAAATAACGTTTTTTTGATATAATTTTAAAAGTAATCGTCCGAAAAATTTTAAAACTACATTTCTAATTAGATTTCATGAAAATAATATTATTTAAACAAAATTTACATTTTTTTATAAAGAAATAAAAAAGTTACAGCAGTTTTAGTTTGATTTTTAAGAAAAACGTTTTTTTGGTATAATTTTAAAAATAATCGACCGAAAAATTTTAAAACTACATTTCTAATTAGATTTCATGAAAATAAAATTATTTAAACAAAATTTACATTTTTTTATAAAGAAATAAAAAAGTTACAGCAGTTTTTGTTTGATTTTTAAGAAAAACGCATTATTTCTAAAAAATAACGTTTTTTTGATATAATTTTAAAAGTAATCGTCCGAAAAATTTTAAAACTACATTTCTAATTAGATTTCATGAAAATAATATTATTTAAACAAAATTTACATTTTTTTATAAAGAAATAAAAAAGTTACAGCAGTTTTAGTTTGATTTTTAAGAAAAACGTTTTTTTGGTATAATTTTAAAAATAATCGACCGAAAAATTTTAAAACTACATTTCTAATTAGATTTCATGAAAATAAAATTATTTAAACAAAATTTACATTTTTTTATAAAGAAATAAAAAAGTTACAGCAGTTTTTGTTTGATTTTTAAGAAAAACGCATTATTTCTAAAAAATAACGTTTTTTTGATATAATTTTAAAAGTAATCGTCCGAAAAATTTTAAAACTACATTTCTAATTAGATTTCATGAAAATAAAATTATTTAAACAAAATTTACATTTTTTTATAAAGAAATAAAAAAGTTTCTGCAGTTTTTGTGTGATTTTTAAGAAAAACGTTTTTTTGGTATAATTTTAAAAATAATCGACCGAAAAATTTTAAAACTACATTTCTAATTAGATTTCATGAAAATAAAATTATTTAAACAAAATTTACATTTTTTTATAAAGAAATAAAAAAGTTACAGCAGTTTTTGTTTGATTTTTAAGAAAAACGCATTATTTCTAAAAAATAACGTTTTTTTGATATAATTTTAAAAGTAATCGTCCGAAAAATTTTAAAACTACATTTCTAATTAGATTTCATGAAAACAAAATTATTTAAACAAAATTTACATTTTTTTATAAAGAAATAAAAAAGTTTCTGCAGTTTTTGTGTGATTTTTAAGAAAAACGTTTTTTTGGTATAATTTTAAAAATAATCGACCGAAAAATTTTAAAACTACATTTCTAATTAGATTTCATGAAAATAAAATTATTTAAACAAAATTTACATTTTTTTATAAAGAAATAAAAAAGTTACAGCAGTTTTTGTTTGATTTTTAAGAAAAACGCATTATTTCTAAAAAATAACGTTTTTTTGATATAATTTTAAAAGTAATCGTCCGAAAAATTTTAAAACTACATTTCTAATTAGATTTCATGAAAATAATATTATTTAAACAAAATTTACATTTTTTTATAAAGAAATAAAAAAGTTATAGCAGTTTTAGTTTGATTTTTAAGAAAAACGTTTTTTTGGTATAATTTTAAAAATAATCGACCGAAAAATTTTAAAACTACATTTCTAATTAGATTTCATGAAAATAAAATTATTTAAACAAAATTTACATTTTTTTATAAAGAAATAAAAAAGTTACAGCAGTTTTTGTTTGATTTTTAAGAAAAACGCATTATTTCTAAAAAATAACGTTTTTTTGATATAATTTTAAAAGTAATCGTCCGAAAAATTTTAAAACTACATTTCTAATTAGATTTCATGAAAATAAAATTATTTAAACAAAATTTACATTTTTTTATAAAGAAATAAAAAAGTTACAGCAGTTTTTGTTTGATTTTTAAGAAAAACGCATTATTTCTAAAAAATAACGTTTTTTTGATATAATTTTAAAAGTAATCGTCCGAAAAATTTTAAAACTACATTTCTAATTAGATTTCATGAAAATAATATTATTTAAACAAAATTTACATTTTTTTATAAAGAAATAAAAAAGTTACAGCAGTTTTAGTTTGATTTTTAAGAAAAACGTTTTTTTGGTATAATTTTAAAAATAATCGACCGAAAAATTTTAAAACTACATTTCTAATTAGATTTTATGAAAATAAAATTATTTAAACAAAATTTACATTTTTTTATAAAGAAATAAAAAAGTTACAGCAGTTTTTGTTTGATTTTTAAGAAAAACGCATTATTTCTAAAAAATAACGTTTTTTTGATATAATTTTAAAAGTAATCGTCCGAAAAATTTTAAAACTACATTTCTAATTAGATTTCATGAAAATAATATTATTTAAACAAAATTTACATTTTTTTATAAAGAAATAAAAAAGTTTCTGCAGTTTTTGTGTGATTTTTAAGAAAAACGTTTTTTTGGTATAATTTTAAAAATAATCGACCGAAAAATTTTAAAACTACATTTCTAATTAGATTTCATGAAAATAAAATTATTTAAACAAAATTTACATTTTTTTATAAAGAAATAAAAAAGTTACAGCAGTTTTTGTTTGATTTTTAAGCAAAACGCATTATTTCTAAAAAATAACGTTTTTTTGATATAATTTTAAAAGTAATCGTCCGAAAAATTTTAAAACTACATTTCTAATTAGATTTCATGAAAATAAAATTATTTAAACAAAATTTACATTTTTTTATAAAGAAATAAAAAAGTTTCTGCAGTTTTTGTGTGATTTTTAAGAAAAACGTTTTTTTGGTATAATTTTAAAAATAATCGACCGAAAAATTTTAAAACTACATTTCTAATTAGATTTCATGAAAATAAAATTATTTAAACAAAATTTACATTTTTTTATAAAGAAATAAAAAAGTTACAGCAGTTTTTGTTTGATTTTTAAGAAAAACGCATTATTTCTAAAAAATAACGTTTTTTTGATATAATTTTAAAAGTAATCGTCCGAAAAATTTTAAAACTACATTTCTAATTAGATTTCATGAAAATAATATTATTTAAACAAAATTTACATTTTTTTATAAAGAAATAAAAAAGTTATAGCAGTTTTAGTTTGATTTTTAAGAAAAACGTTTTTTTGGTATAATTTTAAAAATAATCGACCGAAAAATTTTAAAACTACATTTCTAATTAGATTTCATGAAAATAAAATTATTTAAACAAAATTTACATTTTTTTATAAAGAAATAAAAAAGTTACAGCAGTTTTTGTTTGATTTTTAAGAAAAACGCATTATTTCTAAAAAATAACGTTTTTTTGATATAATTTTAAAAGTAATCGTCCGAAAAATTTTAAAACTACATTTCTAATTAGATTTCATGAAAATAAAATTATTTAATTAAAATTTACATTTTTTTATAAAGAAATAAAAAAGTTTCTGCAGTTTTTGTGTGATTTTTAAGAAAAACGTTTTTTTGGTATAATTTTAAAAATAATCGACCGAAAAATTTTAAAACTACATTTCTAATTAGATTTCATGAAAATAAAATTATTTAAACAAAATTTACATTTTTTTATAAAGAAATAAAAAAGTTACAGCAGTTTTTGTTTGATTTTTAAGAAAAACGCATTATTTCTAAAAAATAACGTTTTTTTGATATAATTTTAAAAGTAATCGTCCGAAAAATTTTAAAACTACGTTTCTAATTAGATTTCATGAAAATAATATTATTTAAACAAAATTTACATTTTTTTATAAAGAAATAAAAAAGTTACAGCAGTTTTAGTTTGATTTTTAAGAAAAACGTTTTTTTGGTATAATTTTAAAAATAATCGACCGAAAAATTTTAAAACTACATTTCTAATTAGATTTCATGAAAATAAAATTATTTAAACAAAATTTACATTTTTTTATAAAGAAATAAAAAAGTTACAGCAGTTTTTGTTTGATTTTTAAGAAAAACGCATTATTTCTAAAAAATAACGTTTTTTTGATATAATTTTAAAAGTAATCGTCCGAAAAATTTTAAAACTACATTTCTAATTAGATTTCATGAAAATAATATTATTTAAACAAAATTTACATTTTTTTATAAAGAAATAAAAAAGTTACAGCAGTTTTAGTTTGATTTTTAAGAAAAACGTTTTTTTGGTATAATTTTAAAAATAATCGACCGAAAAATTTTAAAACTACATTTCTAATTAGATTTCATGAAAATAAAATTATTTAAACAAAATTTACATTTTTTTATAAAGAAATAAAAAAGTTACAGCAGTTTTTGTTTGATTTTTAAGAAAAACGCATTATTTCTAAAAAATAACGTTTTTTTGATATAATTTTAAAAGTAATCGTCCGAAAAATTTTAAAACTACATTTCTAATTAGATTTCATGAAAATAATATTATTTAAACAAAATTTACATTTTTTTATAAAGAAATAAAAAAGTTTCTGCAGTTTTTGTGTGATTTTTAAGAAAAACGTTTTTTTGGTATAATTTTAAAAATAATCGACCGAAAAATTTTAAAACTACATTTCTAATTAGATTTCATGAAAATAAAATTATTTAAACAAAATTTACATTTTTTTATAAAGAAATAAAAAAGTTACAGCAGTTTTTGTTTGATTTTTAAGAAAAACGCATTATTTCTAAAAAATAACGTTTTTTTGATATAATTTTAAAAGTAATCGTCCGAAAAATTTTAAAACTACATTTCTAATTAGATTTCATGAAAATAAAATTATTTAAACAAAATTTACATTTTTTTATAAAGAAATAAAAAAGTTTCTGCAGTTTTTGTGTGATTTTTAAGAAAAACGTTTTTTTGGTATAATTTTAAAAATAATCGACCGAAAAATTTTAAAACTACATTTCTAATTAGATTTCATGAAAATAAAATTATTTAAATAAAATTTACATTTTTTTATAAAGAAATAAAAAAGTTACAGCAGTTTTTGTTTGATTTTTAAGAAAAACGCATTATTTCTAAAAAATAACGTTTTTTTGATATAATTTTAAAAGTAATCGTCCGAAAAATTTTAAAACTACATTTCTAATTAGACTTCATGAAAATAATATTATTTAAACAAAATTTACATTTTTTTATAAAGAAATAAAAAAGTTATAGCAGTTTTAGTTTGATTTTTAAGAAAAACGTTTTTTGGTATAATTTTAAAAATAATCGACCGAAAAATTTTAAAACTACATTTCTAATTAGATTTCATGAAAATAAAATTATTTAAACAAAATTTACATTTTTTTATAAAGAAATAAAAAAGTTACAGCAGTTTTTGTTTGATTTTTAAGAAAAACGCATTATTTCTAAAAAATAACGTTTTTTTGATATAATTTTAAAAGTAATCGTCCGAAAAATTTTAAAACTACATTTCTAATTAGATTTCATGAAAATAAAATTATTTAATTAAAATTTACATTTTTTTATAAAGAAATAAAAAAGTTTCTGCAGTTTTTGTGTGATTTTTAAGAAAAATGTTTTTTTGGTATAATTTTAAAAATAATCGACCGAAAAATTTTAAAACTACATTTCTAATTAGATTTCATGAAAATAAAATTATTTAAACAAAATTTACATTTTTTTATAAAGAAATAAAAAAGTTACAGCAGTTTTTGTTTGATTTTTAAGAAAAACGCATTATTTCTAAAAAATAACGTTTTTTTGATATAATTTTAAAAGTAATCGTCCGAAAAATTTTAAAACTACATTTCTAATTAGATTTCATGAAAATAATATTATTTAAACAAAATTTACATTTTTTTATAAAGAAATAAAAAAGTTACAGCAGTTTTAGTTTGATTTTTAAGAAAAACGTTTTTTTGGTATAATTTTAAAAATAATCGACCGAAAAATTTTAAAACTACATTTCTAATTAGATTTCATGAAAATAAAATTATTTAAACAAAATTTACATTTTTTTATAAAGAAATAAAAAAGTTACAGCAGTTTTTGTTTGATTTTTAAGAAAAACGCATTATTTCTAAAAAATAACGTTTTTTTGATATAATTTTAAAAGTAATCGTCCGAAAAATTTTAAAACTACATTTCTAATTAGATTTCATGAAAATAATATTATTTAAACAAAATTTACATTTTTTTATAAAGAAATAAAAAAGTTTCTGCAGTTTTTGTGTGATTTTTAAGAAAAACGTTTTTTTGGTATAATTTTAAAAATAATCGACCGAAAAATTTTAAAACTACATTTCTAATTAGATTTCATGAAAATAAAATTATTTAAACAAAATTTACATTTTTTTATAAAGAAATAAAAAAGTTACAGCAGTTTTTGTTTGATTTTTAAGAAAAACGCATTATTTCTAAAAAATAACGTTTTTTTGATATAATTTTAAAAGTAATCGTCCGAAAAATTTTAAAACTACATTTCTAATTAGATTTCATGAAAATAAAATTATTTAAACAAAATTTACATTTTTTTATAAAGAAATAAAAAAGTTTCTGCAGTTTTTGTGTGATTTTTAAGAAAAACGTTTTTTTGGTATAATTTTAAAAATAATCGACCGAAAAATTTTAAAACTACATTTCTAATTAGATTTCATGAAAATAAAATTATTTAAACAAAATTTACATTTTTTTATAAAGAAATAAAAAAGTTACAGCAGTTTTTGTTTGATTTTTAAGAAAAACGCATTATTTCTAAAAAATAACGTTTTTTTGATATAATTTTAAAAGTAATCGTCCGAAAAATTTTAAAACTACATTTCTAATTAGATTTCATGAAAATAATATTATTTAAACAAAATTTACATTTTTTTATAAAGAAATAAAAAAGTTACAGCAGTTTTAGTTTGATTTTTAAGAAAAACGTTTTTTTGGTATAATTTTAAAAATAATCGACCGAAAAATTTTAAAACTACATTTCTAATTAGATTTCATGAAAATAAAATTATTTAAACAAAATTTACATTTTTTTATAAAGAAATAAAAAAGTTACAGCAGTTTTTGTTTGATTTTTAAGAAAAACGCATTATTTCTAAAAAATAACGTTTTTTTGATATAATTTTAAAAGTAATCGTCCGAAAAATTTTAAAACTACATTTCTAATTAGATTTCATGAAAATAATATTATTTAAACAAAATTTACATTTTTTTATAAAGAAATAAAAAAGTTACAGCAGTTTTAGTTTGATTTTTAAGAAAAACGTTTTTTTGGTATAATTTTAAAAATAATCGACCGAAAAATTTTAAAACTACATTTCTAATTAGATTTCATGAAAATAAAATTATTTAAACAAAATTTACATTTTTTTATAAAGAAATAAAAAAGTTACAGCAGTTTTTGTTTGATTTTTAAGAAAAACGCATTATTTCTAAAAAATAACGTTTTTTTGATATAATTTTAAAAGTAATCGTCCGAAAAATTTTAAAACTACATTTCTAATTAGATTTCATGAAAATAATATTATTTAAACAAAATTTACATTTTTTTATAAAGAAATAAAAAAGTTACAGCAGTTTTAGTTTGATTTTTAAGAAAAACGTTTTTTTGGTATAATTTTAAAAATAATCGACCGAAAAATTTTAAAACTACATTTCTAATTAGATTTCATGAAAATAAAATTATTTAAACAAAATTTACATTTTTTTATAAAGAAATAAAAAAGTTACAGCAGTTTTTGTTTGATTTTTAAGAAAAACGCATTATTTCTAAAAAATAACGTTTTTTTGATATAATTTTAAAAGTAATCGTCCGAAAAATTTTAAAACTACATTTCTAATTAGATTTCATGAAAATAATATTATTTAAACAAAATTTACATTTTTTTATAAAGAAATAAAAAAGTTACAGCAGTTTTAGTTTGATTTTTAAGAAAAACGTTTTTTTGGTATAATTTTAAAAATAATCGACCGAAAAATTTTAAAACTACATTTCTAATTAGATTTCATGAAAATAAAATTATTTAAACAAAATTTACATTTTTTTATAAAGAAATAAAAAAGTTACAGCAGTTTTTGTTTGATTTTTAAGAAAATCGCATTATTTCTAAAAAATAACGTTTTTTTGATATAATTTTAAAAGTAATCGTCCGAAAAATTTTAAAACTACATTTCTAATTAGATTTCATGAAAATAATATTATTTAAACAAAATTTACATTTTTTTATAAAGAAATAAAAAAGTTTCTGCAGTTTTTGTGTGATTTTTAAGAAAAACGTTTTTTTGGTATAATTTTAAAAATAATCGACCGAAAAATTTTAAAACTACATTTCTAATTAGATTTCATGAAAATAAAATTATTTAAACAAAATTTACATTTTTTTATAAAGAAATAAAAAAGTTACAGCAGTTTTTGTTAGATTTTTAAGAAAAACGCATTATTTCTAAAAAATAACGTTTTTTTGATATAATTTTAAAAGTAATCGTCCGAAAAATTTTAAAACTACATTTCTAATTAGATTTCATGAAAATAATATTATTTAAACAAAATTTACATTTTTTTATAAAGAAATAAAAAAGTTTCTGCAGTTTTTGTGTGATTTTTAAGAAAAACGTTTTTTTGGTATAATTTTAAAAATAATCGACCGAAAAATTTTAAAACTACATTTCTAATTAGATTTCATGAAAATAAAATTATTTAAACAAAATTTACATTTTTTTATAAAGAAATAAAAAAGTTACAGCAGTTTTTGTTTGATTTTTAAGAAAAACGCATTATTTCTAAAAAATAACGTTTTTTTGATATAATTTTAAAAGTAATCGTCCGAAAAATTTTAAAACTACATTTCTAATTAGATTTCATGAAAATAATATTATTTAAACAAAATTTACATTTTTTTATAAAGAAATAAAAAAGTTACAGCAGTTTTAGTTTGATTTTTAAGAAAAACGTTTTTTTGGTATAATTTTAAAAATAATCGACCGAAAAATTTTAAAACTACATTTCTAATTAGATTTCATGAAAATAAAATTATTTAAACAAAATTTACATTTTTTTATAAAGAAATAAAAAAGTTACAGCAGTTTTTGTTTGATTTTTAAGAAAAACGCATTATTTCTAAAAAATAACGTTTTTTTTGATATAATTTTAAAATTAATCGTCCGAAAAATTTTAAAACTACATTTCTAATTAGATTTCATGAAAATAATATTATTTAAACAAAATTTACATTTTTTTATAAAGAAATAAAAAAGTTTCTGCAGTTTTTGTGTCATTTTTAAGAAAAACGTTTTTTTGGTATAATTTTAAAAATAATCGACCGATTATTTTTAAAACTACATTTCTAATTAGATTTCATGAAAATAAAATTATTTAAACAAAATTTACATTTTTTTATAAAGAAATAAAAAAGTTACAGCAGTTTTTGTTTGATTTTTAAGAAAAACGCATTATTTCTAAAAAATAACGTTTTTTTGATATAATTTTAAAAGTAATCGTCCGAAAAATTTTAAAACTACA
This sequence comes from Stenus bimaculatus, assembly GCA_963971135.1. Taxonomy (NCBI): domain Eukaryota; kingdom Metazoa; phylum Arthropoda; class Insecta; order Coleoptera; family Staphylinidae; genus Stenus; species Stenus bimaculatus. The sequence continues at coordinate 19,610 of CAXARA010001259.1, forward strand.
TTTCTAATTAGATTTCATGAAAATAATATTATTTAAACAAAATTTACATTTTTTTATAAAGAAATAAAAAAATTACAGCAGTTTTTGTTTGATTTTTAAGAAAAACGCATTATTTCTAAAAAATAACGTTTTTTTGATATAATTTTAAAAGTAATCGTCCGAAAAATTTTAAAACTACATTTCTAATTAGATTTCATGAAAATAATATTATTTAAACAAAATTTACAGTTTTTTATAAAGAAATAAAAAAGTTTCTGCAGTTTTTGTGTGATTTTTAAGAAAAACGTTTTTTTGGTATAATTTTAAAAATAATCGACCGAAAAATTTTAAAACTACATTTCTAATTAGATTTCATGAAAATAAAATTATTTAAACAAAATTTACATTTTTTTATAAAGAAATAAAAAAGTTACAGCAGTTTTTGTTTGATTTTTAAGAAAAACGCATTATTTCTAAAAAATAACGTTTTTTTGATATAATTTTAAAAGTAATCGTCCGAAAAATTTTAAAACTACATTTCTAATTAGATTTCATGAAAATAAAATTATTTAAACAAAATTTACATTTTTTTATAAAGAAATAAAAAAGTTTCTGCAGTTTTTGTGTGATTTTTAAGAAAAACGTTTTTTTGGTATAATTTTAAAAATAATCGACCGAAAAATTTTAAAACTACATTTCTAATTAGATTTCATGAAAATAAAATTATTTAAACAAAATTTACATTTTTTTATAAAGAAATAAAAAAGTTACAGCAGTTTTTGTTTGATTTTTAAGAAAAACGCATTATTTCTAAAAAATAACGTTTTTTTGATATAATTTTAAAAGTAATCATCCGAAAAATTTTAAAACTACATTTCTAATTAGATTTCATGAAAATAATATTATTTAAACAAAATTTACATTTTTTTATAAAGAAATAAAAAAGTTACAGCAGTTTTAGTTTGATTTTTAAGAAAAATGTTTTTTTGGTATAATTTTAAAAATAATCGACCGAAAAATTTTAAAACTACATTTCTAATTAGATTTCATGAAAATAAAATTATTTAAACAAAATTTACATTTTTTTATAAAGAAATAAAAAAGTTACAGCAGTTTTTGTTTGATTTTTAAGAAAAACGCATTATTTCTAAAAAATTACGTTTTTTTGATATAATTTTAAAAGTAATCGTCCGAAAAATTTTAAAACTACATTTCTAATTAGATTTCATGAAAATAATATTATTTAAACAAAATTTACATTTTTTTATAAAGAAATAAAAAAGTTACAGCAGTTTTTGTTTGATTTTTAAGAAAAACGCATTATTTCTAAAAAATAACGTTTTTTTGATATAATTTTAAAAGTAATCGTCCGAAAAATTTTAAAACTACATTTCTAATTAGATTTCATGAAAATAATATTATTTAAACAAAATTTACATTTTTTTATAAAGAAATAAAAAAGTTACAGCAGTTTTAGTTTGATTTTTAAGAAAAACGTTTTTTTGGTATAATTTTAAAAATAATCGACCGAAAAATTTTAAAACTACATTTCTAATTAGATTTCATGAAAATAAATTTATTTAAACAAAATTTACATTTTTTTATAAAGAAATAAAAAAGTTACAGCAGTTTTTGTTTGATTTTTAAGAAAAACGCATTATTTCTAAAAAATAACGTTTTTTTGATATAATTTTAAAAGTAATCGTCCGAAAAATTTTAAAACTACATTTCTAATTAGATTTCATAAAAATAATATTATTTAAACAAAATTTACATTTTTTTATAAAGAAATATAAAAGTTACAGCAGTTTTTGTTTGATTTTTAAGAAAAACGCATTATTTCTAAAAAATAACGTTTTTTTGATATAATTTTAAAAGTAATCGTCCGAAAAATTTTAAAACTACATTTCTAATTAGATTTCATGAAAATAATATTATTTAAACAAAATTTACATTTTTTTATAAAGAAATAAAAAAGTTTCTGCAGTTTTTGTGTGATTTTTAAGAAAAACGTTTTTTTGGTATAATTTTAAAAATAATCGACCGAAAAATTTTAAAACTACATTACTAATTAGATTTCATGAAAATAAAATTATTTAAACAAAATTTACATTTTTTTATAAAGAAATAAAAAAGTTACAGCAGTTTTTGTTTGATTTTTAAGAAAAACGCATTATTTCTAAAAAATAACGTTTTTTTGATATAATTTTAAAAGTAATCGTCCGAAAAATTTTAAAACTACATTTCTAATTAGATTTCATGAAAATAATATTATTTAAACAAAATTTACATTCTTTTATAAAGAAATAAAAAAGTTTCTGCAGTTTTTGTGTGATTTTTAAGAAAAACGTTTTTTTGGTATAATTTTAAAAATAATCGACCGAAAAATTTTAAAACTACATTTCTAATTAGATTTCATGAAAATAAAATTATTTAAACAAAATTTACATTTTTTTATAAAGAAATAAAAAAGTTACAGCAGTTTTTGTTTGATTTTTAAGAAAAACGCATTATTTCTAAAAAATAACGTTTTTTTGATATAATTTTAAAAGTAATCGTCCGAAAAATTTTAAAACTACATTTCTAATTAGATTTCATGAAAATAATATTATTTAAACAAAATTTACATTTTTTTATAAAGAAATAAAAAAGTTACAGCAGTTTTAGTTTGATTGTTAAGAAAAACGTTTTTTTGGTATAATTTTAAAAATAATCGACCGAAAAATTTTAAAACTACATTTCTAATTAGATTTCATGAAAATAAAATTATTTAAACAAAATTTACATTTTTTTATAAAGAAATAAAAAAGTTACAGCAGTTTTTGTTTGATTTTTAAGAAAAACGCATTATTTCTAAAAAATAACGTTTTTTTGATATAATTTTAAAAGTAATCGTCCGAAAAATTTTAAAACTACATTTCTAATTAGATTTCATGAAAATAATATTATTTAAACAAAATTTACATTTTTTTATAAAGAAATAAAAAAGTTTCTGCAGTTTTTGTGTGATTTTTAAGAAAAACGTTTTTTTGGTATAATTTTAAAAATAATCGACCGAAAAATTTTAAAACTACATTTCCAATTAGATTTCATGAAAATAAAATTATTTAAACAAAATTTACATTTTTTTATAAAGAAATAAAAAAGTTACAGCAGTTTTTGTTTGATTTTTAAGAAAAACGCATTATTTCTAAAAAATAACGTTTTTTTGATATAATTTTAAAAGTAATCGTCCGAAAAATTTAAAACTACATTTCTAATTAGATTTCATGAAAATAAAATTATTTAAACAAAATTTACATTTTTTTATAAAGAAATAAAAAAGTTTCTGCAGTTTTTGTGTGATTTTTAAGAAAAACGTTTTTTTGGTATAATTTTAAAAATAATCGACCGAAAAATTTTAAAACTACATTTCTAATTAGATTTCATGAAAATAAAATTATTTAAACAAAATTTACATTTTTTTATAAAGAAATAAAAAAGTTACAGCAGTTTTTGTTTGATTTTTAAGAAAAACGCATTATTTCTAAAAAATAACGTTTTTTTGATATAATTTTAAAAGTAATCGTCCGAAAAATTTTAAAACTACATTTCTAATTAGATTTCATGAAAATAATATTATTTAAACAAAATTTACATTTTTTTATAAAGAAATAAAAAAGTTACAGCAGTTTTAGTTTGATTTTTAAGAAAAACGTTTTTTTGGTATAATTTTAAAAATAATCGACCGAAAAATTTTAAAACTACATTTCTAATTAGATTTCATGAAAATAAAATTATTTAAACAAAATTTACATTTTTTTATAAAGAAATAAAAAAGTTACAGCAGTTTTTGTTTGATTTTTAAGAAAAACGCATTATTTCTAAAAAATAACGTTTTTTTGATATAATTTTAAAAGTAATCGTCCGAAAAATTTTAAAACTACATTTCTAATTAGATTTCATGAAAATAAAATTATTTAATCAAAATTTACATTTTTTTATAAAGAAATAAAAAAGTTTCTGCAGTTTTTGTGTGATTTTTAAGAAAAACGTTTTTTTGGTATAATTTTAAAAATAATCGACCGAAAAATTTTAAAACTACATTTCTAATTAGATTTCATGAAAATAAAATTATTTAAACAAAATTTACATTTTTTTATAAAGAAATAAAAAAGTTACAGCAGTTTTTGTTTGATTTTTAAGAAAAACGCATTATTTCTAAAAAATAACGTTTTTTTGATATAATTTTAAAAGTAATCGTCCGAAAAATTTTAAAACTACATTTCTAATTAGATTTCATGAAAATAATATTATTTAAACAAAATTTACATTTTTTTATAAAGAAATAAAAAAGTTACAGCAGTTTTAGTTTGATTTTTAAGAAAAACGTTTTTTTGGTATAATTTTAAAAATAATCGACCGAAAAATTTTAAAACTACATTTCTAATTAGATTTCATGAAAATAAAATTATTTAAACAAAATTTACATTTTTTTATAAAGAAATAAAAAAGTTACAGCAGTTTTTGTTTGATTTTTAAGAAAAACGCATTATTTCTAAAAAATAACGTTTTTTTGATATAATTTTAAAAGTAATCGTCCGAAAAATTTTAAAACTACATTTCTAATTAGATTTCATGAAAATAAAATTATTTAAACAAAATTTACATTTTTTTATAAAGAAATAAAAAAGTTTCTGCAGTTTTTGTGTGATTTTTAAGAAAAACGTTTTTTTGGTATAATTTTAAAAATAATCGACCGAAAAATTTTAAAACTACATTTCTAATTAGATTTCATGAAAATAAAATTATTTAAACAAAATTTACATTTTTTTATAAAGAAATAAAAAAGTTACAGCAGTTTTTGTTTGATTTTTAAGAAAAACGCATTATTTCTAAAAAATAACGTTTTTTTGATATAATTTTAAAAGTAATCGTCCGAAAAATTTTAAAACTACATTTCTAATTAGATTTCATGAAAATAATATTATTTAAACAAAATTTACATTTTTTTATAAAGAAATAAAAAAGTTACAGCAGTTTTAGTTTGATTTTTAAGAAAAACGTTTTTTTGGTATAATTTTAAAAATAATCGACCGAAAAATTTTAAAACTACATTTCTAATTAGATTTCATGAAAATAAAATTATTTAAACAAAATTTACATTTTTTTATAAAGAAATAAAAAAGTTTCTGCAGTTTTTGTGTGATTTTTAAGAAAAACGTTTTTTTGGTATAATTTTAAAAATAATCGACCGAAAAATTTTAAAACTACATTTCTAATTAGATTTCATGAAAATAAAATTATTTAAACAAAATTTACATTTTTTTATAAAGAAATAAAAAAGTTACAGCAGTTTTTGTTTGATTTTTAAGAAAAACGCATTATTTCTAAAAAATAACGTTTTTTTGATATAATTTTAAAAGTAATCGTCCGAAAAATTTTAAAACTACATTTCTAATTAGATTTCATGAAAATAAAATTATTTAAACAAAATTTACATTTTTATATAAAGAAATAAAAAAGTTTCTGCTGTTTTTGTGTGATTTTTAAGAAAAACGTTTTTTTGGTATAATTTTAAAAATAATCGACCGAAAAATTTTAAAACTACATTTCTAATTAGATTACATGAAAATAAAATTATTTAAACAAAATTTACATTTTTTTATAAAGAAATAAAAAAGTTACAGCAGTTTTTGTTTGATTTTTAAGAAAAACGCATTATTTCTAAAAAATAACGTTTTTTTGATATAATTTTAAAAGTAATCGTCCGAAAAATTTTAAAACTACATTTCTAATTAGATTTCATGAAAATAAAATTATTTAAACAAAATTTACATTTTTTTATAAAGAAATAAAAAAGTTACAGCAGTTTTAGTTTGATTTTTAAGAAAAACGTTTTTTTTGGTATAATTTTAAAAATAATCGACCGAAAAATTTTAAAACTACATTTCTAATTAGATTTCATGAAAATAAAATTATTTAAACAAAATTTACATTTTTTTATAAAGAAATAAAAAAGTTACAGCAGTTTTTGTTTGATTTTTAAGAAAAACGCATTATTTCTAAAAAATAACGTTTTTTTGATATAATTTTAAAAGTAATCGTCCGAAAAATTTTAAAACTACATTTCTAATTAGATTTCATGAAAATAAAATTATTTAAACAAAATTTACATTTTTTTATAAAGAAATAAAAAAGTTACAGCAGTTTTAGTTTGATTTTTAAGAAAAACGTTTTTTTTGGTATAATTTTAAAAATAATCGACCGAAAAATTTTAAAACTACATTTCTAATTAGATTTCATGAAAATAAAATTATTTAAACAAAATTTACATTTTTTTATAAAGAAATAAAAAAGTTACAGCAGTTTTTGTTTGATTTTTGAGAAAAACGTTTTTTTGGTATAATTTTAAAAATAATCGACCGAAAAATTTTAAAACTACATTTCTAATTAGATTTCATGAAAATAAAATTATTTAAACAAAATTTACATTTTTTTATAAAGAAATAAAAAAGTTACAGCAGTTTTTGTTTGATTTTTAAGAAAAACGCATTATTTCTAAAAAATAACGTTTTTTGATATAATTTTAAAAGTAATCGTCCGAAAAATTTTAAAACTACATTTCTAATTAGATTTCATGAAAATAATATTATTTAAACAAAATTTACATTTTTTTATAAAGAAATAAAAAAGTTACAGCAGTTTTAGTTTGATTTTTAAGAAAAACGTTTTTTTGGTATAATTTTAAAAATAATCGACCGAAAAATTTTAAAACTACATTTCTAATTAGATTTCATGAAAATAAAATTATTTAAACAAAATTTACATTTTTTTATAAAGAAATAAAAAAGTTACAGCAGTTTTAGTTTGATTTTTAAGAAAAACGTTTTTTTGGTATAATTTTAAAAATAATCGACCGAAAAATTTTAAAACTACATTTCTAATTAGATTTCATGAAAATAAAATTATTTAAACAAAATTTACATTTTTTTATAAAGAAATAAAAAAGTTACAGCAGTTTTTGTTTGATTTTTAAGAAAAACGCATTATTTCTAAAAAATAACGTTTTTTTGATATAATTTTAAAAGTAATCGTCCGAAAAATTTTAAAACTACATTTCTAATTAGATTTCATGAAAATAAAATTATTTAAACAAAATTTACATTTTTTTATAAAGAAATAAAAAAGTTTCTGCAGTTTTTGTGTGATTTTTAAGAAAAACGTTTTTTTGGTATAATTTTAAAAATAATCGACCGAAAAATTTTAAAACTACATTTCTAATTAGATTTCATGAAAATAAAATTATTTAAACAAAATTTACATTTTTTTATAAAGAAATAAAAAAGTTACAGCAGTTTTTGTTTGATTTTTAAGAAAAACGCATTATTTCTAAAAAATAACGTTTTTTTGATATAATTTTAAAAGTAATCGTCCGAAAAATTTTAAAACTACATTTCTAATTAGATTTCATGAAAATAATATTATTTAAACAAAATTTACATTTTTTTATAAAGAAATAAAAAAGTTACAGCAGTTTTAGTTTGATTTTTAAGAAAAACGTTTTTTTTGGTATAATTTTAAAAATAATCGACCGAAAAATTTTAAAACTACATTTCTAATTAGATTTCATGAAAATAAAATTATTTAAACAAAATTTACATTTTTTTATAAAGAAATAAAAAAGTTACAGCAGTTTTTGTTTGATTTTTAAGAAAAACGCATTATTTCTAAAAAATAACGTTTTTTTGATATAATTTTAAAAGTAATCGTCCGAAAAATTTTAAAACTACATTTCTAATTAGATTTCATGAAAATAATATTATTTAAACAAAATTTACATTTTTTTATAAAGAAATAAAAAAGTTACAGCAGTTTTTGTTTGATTTTTAAGAAAAACGCATTATTTCTAAAAAATAACGTTTTTTTTGATATAATTTTAAAAGTAATCGTCCGAAAAATTTTAAAACTACATTTCTAATTAGATTTCATGAAAATAATATTATTTAAACAAAATTTACATTTTTTTATAAAGAAATAAAAAAGTTTCTGCAGTTTTTGTGTCATTTTTAAGAAAAACGTTTTTTTGGTATAATTTTAAAAATAATCGACCGATTAATTTTAAAACTACATTTCTAATTAGATTTCATGAAAATAAAATTATTTAAACAAAATTTACATTTTTTTATAAAGAAATAAAAAAGTTACAGCAGTTTTTGTTTGATTTTTAAGAAAAAAGCATTATTTCTAAAAAATAACGTTTTTTTGATATAATTTTAAAAGTAATCGTCCGAAAAATTTTAAAACTACATTTCTAATTAGATTTCATGAAAATAATATTATTTAAACAAAATTTACATTTTTTTATAAAGAAATAAAAAAATTACAGCAGTTTTTGTTTGATTTTTAAGAAAAACGCATTATTTCTAAAAAATAACGTTTTTTTGATATAATTTTAAAAGTAATCGTCCGAAAAATTTTAAAACTACATTTCTAATTAGATTTCATGAAAATAATATTATTTAAACAAAGTTTCCATTTTTTTATAAAGAAATAAAAAAGTTTCTGCAGTTTTTGTGTGATTTTTAAGAAAAACGTTTTTTTGGTATAATTTTAAAAATAATCGACCTAAAAATTTTAAAACTACATTTCTAATTAGATTTCATGAAAATAAAATTATTTAAACAAAATTTACATTTTTTTATAAAGAAATAAAAAAGTTACAGCAGTTTTTGTTTGATTTTTAAGAAAAACGCATTATTTCTAAAAAATAACGTTTTTTTGATATAATTTTAAAAGTAATCGTCCAAAAAATTTTAAAACTACATTTCTAATTAGATTTCATGAAAATAAAATTATTTAAACAAAATTTACATTTTTTTATAAAAAAATAAAAAAGTTTCTGCAGTTTTTGTGTGATTTTTAAGAAAAACGTTTTTTTGGTATAATTTTAAAAATAATCGACCGAAAAATTTTAAAACTACATTTCTAATTAGATTTCATGAAAATAAAATTATTTAAACAAAATTTACATTTTTTTATAAAGAAATAAAAAAGTTACAGCAGTTTTTGTTTGATTTTTAAGAAAAACGCATTATTTCTAAAAAATAACGTTTTTTTGATATAATTTTAAAAGTAATCGTCCGAAAAATTTTAAAACTACATTTCTAATTAGATTTCATGAAAATAAAATTATTTAAACAAAATTTACATTTTTTTATAAAGAAATAAAAAAGTTTCTGCAGTTTTTGTGTGATTTTTAAGAAAAACGTTTTTTTGGTATAATTTTAAAAATAATCGACCGAAAAATTTTAAAACTACATTTCTAATTAGATTTCATGAAAATAAAATTATTTAAACAAAATTTACATTTTTTTATAAAGAAATAAAAAAGTTACAGCAGTTTTTGTTTGATTTTTAAGAAAAACGCATTATTTCTAAAAAATAACGTTTTTTTGATATAATTTTAAAAGTAATCATCCGAAAAATTTTAAAACTACATTTCTAATTAGATTTCATGAAAATAATATTATTTAAACAAAATTTACATTTTTTTATAAAGAAATAAAAAAGTTACAGCAGTTTTAGTTTGATTTTTAAGAAAAATGTTTTTTTGGTATAATTTTAAAAATAATCGACCGAAAAATTTTAAAACTACATTTCTAATTAGATTTCATGAAAATAAAATTATTTAAACAAAATTTACATTTTTTTATAAAGAAATAAAAAAGTTACAGCAGTTTTTGTTTGATTTTTAAGAAAAACGCATTATTTCTAAAAAATTACGTTTTTTTGATATAATTTTAAAAGTAATCGTCCGAAAAATTTTAAAACTACATTTCTAATTAGATTTCATGAAAATAATATTATTTAAAAAAAATTTACATTTTTTTATAAAGAAATAAAAAAGTTACAGCAGTTTTTGTTTGATTTTTAAGAAAAACGCATTATTTCTAAAAAATAACGTTTTTTTGATATAATTTTAAAAGTAATCGTCCGAAAAATTTTAAAACTACATTTCTAATTAGATTTCATGAAAATAATATTATTTAAACAAAATTTACATTTTTTTATAAAGAAATAAAAAAGTTACAGCAGTTTTAGTTTGATTTTTAAGAAAAACGTTTTTTTGGTATAATTTTAAAAATAATCGACCGAAAAATTTTAAAACTACATTTCTAATTAGATTTCATGAAAATAAATTTATTTAAACAAAATTTACAATTTTTTATAAAGAAATAAAAAAGTTACAGCAGTTTTTGTTTGATTTTTAAGAAAAACGCATTATTTCTAAAAAATAACGTTTTTTTGATATAATTTTAAAAGTAATCGTCCGAAAAATTTTAAAACTACATTTCTAATTAGATTTCATGAAAATAAAATTATTTAAACAAAATTTACATTTTTTTATAAAGAAATAAAAAAGTTACAGCAGTTTTTGTTTGATTTTTAAGAAAAACGCATTATTTCTAAAAAATAACGTTTTTTTGATATAATTTTAAAAGTAATCGTCCGAAAAATTTTAAAACTACATTTCTAATTAGATTTCATGAAAATAATATTATTTAAACAAAATTTACATTTTTTTATAAAGAAATAAAAAAGTTACAGCAGTTTTAGTTTGATTTTTAAGAAAAACGTTTTTTTGGTATAATTTTAAAAATAATCGACCGAAAAATTTTAAAACTACATTTCTAATTAGATTTCATGAAAATAAATTTATTTAAACAAAATTTACAATTTTTTATAAAGAAATAAAAAAGTTACAGCAGTTTTTGTTTGATTTTTAAGAAAAACGCATTATTTCTAAAAAATAACGTTTTTTTGATATAATTTTAAAAGTAATCGTCCGAAAAATTTTAAAACTACATTTCTAATTAGATTTCATGAAAATAAAATTATTTAAACAAAATTTACATTTTTTTATAAAGAAATAAAAAAGTTACAGCAGTTTTTGTTTGATTTTTAAGAAAAACGCATTATTTCTAAAAAATAAAGTTTTTTTGATATAATTTTAAAAGTAATCGTCCGAAAAATTTTAAAACTACATTTCTAATTAGATTTCATGAAAATAATATTATTTAAACAAAATTTACATTTTTTTATAAAGAAATAAAAAAGTTACAGCAGTTTTAGTTTGATTTTTAAGAAAAACGTTTTTTTGGTATAATTTTAAAAATAATCGACCGAAAAATTTTAAAACTACATTTCTAATTAGATTTCATGAAAATAAAATTATTTAAACAAAATTTACATTTTTTTATAAAGAAATAAAAAAGTTACAGCAGTTTTTGTTTGATTTTTAAGAAAAACGCATTATTTCTAAAAAATAACGTTTTTTTGATATAATTTTAAAAGTAATCGTCCGAAAAATTTTAAAACTACATTTCTAATTAGATTTCATAAAAATAATATTATTTAAACAAAATTTACATTTTTTTATAAAGAAATATAAAAGTTACAGCAGTTTTTGTTTGATTTTTAAGAAAAACGCATTATTTCTAAAAAATAACGTTTTTTTGATATAATTTTAAAAGTAATCGTCCGAAAAATTTTAAAACTACATTTCTAATTAGATTTCATGAAAATAATATTATTTAAACAAAATTTACATTTTTTTATAAAGAAATAAAAAAGTTTCTGCAGTTTTTGTGTGATTTTTAAGAAAAACGTTTTTTTGGTATAATTTTAAAAATAATCGACCGAAAAATTTTAAAACTACATTTCTAATTAGATTTCATGAAAATAAAATTATTTAAACAAAATTTACATTTTTTTATAAAGAAATAAAAAAGTTACAGCAGTTTTTGTTTGATTTTTAAGAAAAACGCATTATTTCTAAAAAATAACGTTTTTTTGATATAATTTTAAAAGTAATCGTCCGAAAAATTTTAAAACTACATTTCTAATTAGATTTCATGAAAATAATATTATTTAAACAAAATTTACATTCTTTTATAAAGAAATAAAAAAGTTTCTGCAGTTTTTGTGTGATTTTTAAGAAAAACGTTTTTTTGGTATAATTTTAAAAATAATCGACCGAAAAATTTTAAAACTACATTTCTAATTAGATTTCATGAAAATAAAATTATTTAAACAAAATTTACATTTTTTTATAAAGAAATAAAAAAGTTACAGCAGTTTTTGTTTGATTTTTAAGAAAAACGCATTATTTCTAAAAAATAACGTTTTTTGATATAATTTTAAAAGTAATCGTCCGAAAAATTTTAAAACTACATTTCTAATTAGATTTCATGAAAATAATATTATTTAAACAAAATTTACATTTTTTTATAAAGAAATAAAAAAGTTACAGCAGTTTTAGTTTGATTGTTAAGAAAAACGTTTTTTTGGTATAATTTTAAAAATAATCGACCGAAAAATTTTAAAACTACATTTCTAATTACATTTCATGAAAATAAAATTATTTAAACAAAATTTACATTTTTTTATAAAGAAATAAAAAAGTTACAGCAGTTTTTGTTTGATTATTAAGAAAAACGCATTATTTCTAAAAAATAACGTTTTTTTGATATAATTTTAAAAGTAATCGTCCGAAAAATTTTAAAACTACATTTCTAATTAGATTTCATGAAAATAATATTATTTAAACAAAATTTACATTTTTTTATAAAGAAATAAAAAAGTTTCTGCAGTTTTTGTGTGATTTTTAAGAAAAACGTTTTTTTGGTATAATTTTAAAAATAATCGACCGAAAAATTTTAAAACTACATTTCCAATTAGATTTCATGAAAATAAAATTATTTAAACAAAATTTACATTTTTTTATAAAGAAATAAAAAAGTTACAGCAGTTTTAGTTTGATTTTTAAGAAAAACGCATTATTTCTAAAAAATAACGTTTTTTTGATATAATTTTAAAAGTAATCGTCCGAAAAATTTTAAAACTACATTTCTAATTAGATTTCATGAAAATAAAATTATTTAAACAAAATTTACATTTTTTTATAAAGAAATAAAAAAGTTTCTGCAGTTTTTGTGTGATTTTTAAGAAAAACGTTTTTTTGGTATAATTTTAAAAATAATCGACCGAAAAATTTTAAAACTACATTTCTAATTAGATTTCATGAAAATAAAATTATTTAAACAAAATTTACATTTTTTTATAAAGAAATAAAAAAGTTACAGCAGTTTTTGTTTGATTTTTAAGAAAAACGCATTATTTCTAAAAAATAACGTTTTTTTGATATAATTTTAAAAGTAATCGTCCGAAAAATTTTAAAACTACATTTCTAATTAGATTTCATGAAAATAATATTATTTAAACAAAATTTACATTTTTTTATAAAGAAATAAAAAAGTTACAGCAGTTTTAGTTTGATTTTTAAGAAAAACGTTTTTTTGGTATAATTTTAAAAATAATCGACCGAAAAATTTTAAAACTACATTTCTAATTAGATTTCATGAAAATAAAATTATTTAAACAAAATTTACATTTTTTTATAAAGAAATAAAAAAATTACAGCAGTTTTTGTTTGATTTTTAAGAAAAACGCATTATTTCTAAAAAATAACGTTTTTTTGATATAATTTTAAAAGTAATCGTCCGAAAAATTTTAAAACTACATTTCTAATTAGATTTCATGAAAATAATATTATTTAAACAAAATTTACATTTTTTTATAAAGAAATAAAAAGTTACAGCAGTTTTAGTTTGATTTTTAAGAAAAACGTTTTTTTGGTATAATTTTAAAAATAATCGACCGAAAAATTTTAAAACTACATTTCTAATTAGATTTCATGAAAATAAAATTATTTAAACAAAATTTACATTTTTTTATAAAGAAATAAAAAAGTTACAGCAGTTTTTGTTTGATTTTTAAGAAAAACGCATTATTTCTAAAAAATAACGTTTTTTTGATATAATTTTAAAAGTAATCGTCCGAAAAATTTTAAAACTACATTTCTAATTAGATTTCATGAAAATAATATTATTTAAACAAAATTTACATTTTTTTATAAAGAAATAAAAAGTTACAGCAGTTTTAGTTTGATTTTAAGAAAAACGTTTTTTTGGTATAATTTTAAAAATAATCGACCGAAAAATTTTAAAACTACATTTCTAATTAGATTTCATGAAAATAAAATTATTTAAACAAAATTTACATTTTTTTATAAAGAAATAAAAAAGTTACAGCAGTTTTTGTTTGATTTTTAAGAAAAACGAATTATTTCTAAAAAATAACGTTTTTTTGATATAATTTTAAAAGTAATCGTCCGAAAAATTTTAAAACTACATTTCTAATTAGATTTCATGAAAATAATATTATTTAAACAAAATTTACATTTTTTTTATAAAGAAATAAAAAAGTTTCTGCAGTTTTTGTGTGATTTTTAAGAAAAAAGTTTTTTGGTATAATTTTAAAAATAATCGACCGAAAAATTTTAAAACTACATTTCTAATTAGATTTCATGAAAATAAAATTATTTAAACAAAATTTACATTTTTTTATAAAGAAATAAAAAAGTTACAGCAGTTTTTGTTTGATTTTTAAGAAAAACGCATTATTTCTAAAAAATAACGTTTTTTTGATATAATTTTAAAAGTAATCGTCCGAAAAATTTTAAAACTACATTTCTAATTAGATTTCATGAAAATAATATTATTTAAACAAAATTTACATTTTTTTATAAAGAAATAAAAAAGTTACAGCAGTTTTAGTTTGATTTTTAAGAAAAACGTTTTTTTTGGTATAATTTTAAAAATAATCGACCGAAAAATTTTAAAACTACATTTCTAATTAGATTTCATGAAAATAAAATTATTTAAACAAAATTTACATTTTTTTATAAAGAAATAAAAAAGTTACAGCAGTTTTTGTTTGATTTTTAAGAAAAACGCATTATTTCTAAAAAATAACGTTTTTTTGATATAATTTTAAAAGTAATCGTCCGAAAAATTTTAAAACTACATTTCTAATTAGATTTCATGAAAATAATATTATTTAAACAAAATTTACATTTTTTTATAAAGAAATAAAAAGTTTCTGCAGTTTTTGTGTGATTTTTAAGAAAAAAGTTTTTTGGTATAATTTTAAAAGTAATCGTCCGAAAAATTTTAAAACTACATTTCTAATTAGATTTCATGAAAATAATATTATTTAAACAAAATTTACATTTTTTTATAAAGAAATAAAAAAGTTTCTGCAGTTTTTGTGTGATTTTTAAGAAAAACGTTTTTTTGGTATAATTTTAAAAATAATCGACCGAAAAATTTTAAAACTACATTTCTAATTAGATTTCATGAAAATAAAATTATTTAAACAAAATTTGCATTTTTATATAAAGAAATAAAAAAGTTACAGCAGTTTTTGTTTGATTTTTAAGAAAAACGCATTATTTCTAAAAAATAACGTTTTTTTGATATAATTTTAAAAGTAATCGTCCGAAAAATTTTAAAACTACATTTCTAATTAGATTTCATGAAAATAATATTATTTAAACAAAATTTACATTTTTTTATAAAGAAATAAAAAAGTTTCTGCAGTTTTTGTGTGATTTTTAAGAAAAACGTTTTTTTGGTATAATTTTAAAAATAATCGACCGAAAAATTTTAAAACTACATTTCTAATTAGATTTCATGAAAATAAAATTATTTAAACAAAATTTACATTTTTTTATAAAGAAATAAAAAAGTTACAGCAGTTTTTGTTTGATTTTTAAGAAAAACGCATTATTTCTAAAAAATAACGTTTTTTTGATATAATTTTAAAAGTAATCGTCCGAAAAATTTTAAAACTACATTTCTAATTAGATTTCATGAAAATAATATTATTTAAACAAAATTTACATTTTTTTATAAAGAAATAAAAAAGTTACAGCAGTTTTAGTTTGATTTTTAAGAAAAACGTTTTTTTGGTATAATTTTAAAAATAATCGACCGAAAAATTTTAAAACTACATTTCTAATTAGATTTCATGAAAATAAAATTATTTAAACAAAATTTACATTTTTTTATAAAGAAATAAAAAAGTTACAGCAGTTTTTGTTGATTTTTAAGAAAAACGCATTATTTCTAAAAAATAACGTTTTTTTTTGATATAATTTTAAAAGTAATCGTCCGAAAAATTTTAAAACTACATTTCTAATTAGATTTCATGAAAATAATATTATTTAAACAAAATTTACATTTTTTTATAAAGAAATAAAAAAGTTTCTGCAGTTTTTGTGTCATTTTTAAGAAAAACGTTTTTTTGGTATAATTTTAAAAATAATCGACCGATTAATTTTAAAACTACATTTCTAATTAGATTTCATGAAAATAAAATTATTTAAACAAAATTTACATTTTTTTATAAAGAAATAAAAAAGTTACAGCAGTTTTTGTTTGATTTTTAAGAAAAACGCATTATTTCTAAAAAATAACGTTTTTTTGATATAATTTTAAAAGTAATCGTCCGAAAAATTTTAAAACTACATTTCTAATTAGATTTCATGAAAATAATATTATTTAAACAAAATTTACATTTTTTTATAAAGAAATAAAAAAATTACAGCAGTTTTTGTTTGATTTTTAAGAAAAACGCATTATTTCTAAAAAATAACGTTTTTTGATATAATTTTAAAAGTAATCGTCCGAAAAATTTTAAAACTACATTTCTAATTAGATTTCATGAAAATAATATTATTTAAACAAAATTACATTTTTTTATAAAGAAATAAAAAAGTTTCTGCAGTTTTTGTGTGATTTTTAAGAAAAACGTTTTTTTGGTATAATTTTAAAAATAATCGACCGAAAAATTTTAAAACTACATTTCTAATTAGATTTCATGAAAATAAAATTATTTAAACAAAATTTACATTTTTTTATAAAGAAATAAAAAAGTTACAGCAGTTTTTGTTTGATTTTTAAGAAAAACGCATTATTTCTAAAAATAACGTTTTTTTGATATAATTTTAAAAGTAATCGTCCGAAAAATTTTAAAACTACATTTCTAATTAGATTTCATGAAAATAAAATTATTTAAACAAAATTTACATTTTTTTATAAAGAAATAAAAAAGTTTCTGCAGTTTTTGTGTGATTTTTAAGAAAAACGTTTTTTTGGTATAATTTTAAAAATAATCGACCGAAAAATTTTAAAACTACATTTCTAATTAGATTTCATGAAAATAAAATTATTTAAACAAAATTTACATTTTTTTATAAAGAAATAAAAAAGTTACAGCAGTTTTTGTTTGATTTTTAATAAAAACGCATTATTTCTAAAAAATAACGTTTTTTTGATATAATTTTAAAAGTAATCATCCGAAAAATTTTAAAACTACATTTCTAATTAGATTTCATGAAAATAATATGATTTAAACAAAATTTACATTTTTTTATAAAGAAATAAAAAAGTTACAGCAGTTTTAGTTTGATTTTTAAGAAAAACGTTTTTTTGGTATAATTTTAAAAATAATCGACCGAAAAATTTTAAAACTACATTTCTAATTAGATTTCATGAAAATAAATTTATTTAAACAAAATTTACATTTTTTTATAAAGAAATAAAAAAGTTACAGCAGTTTTTGTTTGATTTTTAAGAAAAACGCATTATTTCTAAAAAATAACGTTTTTTTGATATAATTTTAAAAGTAATCGTCCGAAAAATTTTAAAACTACATTTCTAATTAGATTTCATGAAAATAAAATTATTTAAACAAAATTTACATTTTTTTATAAAGAAATAAAAAAGTTACAGCAGTTTTTGTTTGATTTTTAAGAAAAACGCATTATTTCTAAAAAATAACGTTTTTTTGATATAATTTTAAAAGTAATCGTCCGAAAAATTTTAAAACTACATTTCTAATTAGATTTCATGAAAATAATATTATTTAAACAAAATTTACATTTTTTTATAAAGAAATAAAAAAGTTTCTGCAGTTTTTGTGTGATTTTAAGAAAAACGTTTTTTTTGGTATAATTTTAAAAATAATCGACCGAAAAATTTTAAAACTACATTTCTAATTAGATTTCATGAAAATAAAATTATTTAAACAAAATTTACATTTTTTTATAAAGAAATAAAAAAGTTACAGCAGTTTTTGTTTGATTTTAAGAAAAACGCATTATTTCTAAAAAATAACGTTTTTTTGATATAATTTTAAAAGTAATCGTCCGAAAAATTTTAAAACTACATTTCTAATTAGATTTCATGAAAATAATATTATTTAAACAAAATTTACATTCTTTTATAAAGAAATAAAAAAGTTTCTGCAGTTTTTGTGTGATTTTTAAGAAAAACGTTTTTTTGGTATAATTTTAAAAATAATCGACCGAAAAATTTTAAAACTACATTTCTAATTAGATTTCATGAAAATAAAATTATTTAAACAAAATTTACATTTTTTTATAAAGAAATAAAAAAGTTACAGCAGTTTTTGTTTGATTTTTAAGAAAAACGCATTATTTCTAAAAATAACGTTTTTTTGATATAATTTTAAAAGTAATCGTCCGAAAAATTTTAAAACTACATTTCTAATTAGATTTCATGAAAATAATATTATTTAAACAAAATTTACATTTTTTATAAAGAAATAAAAAAGTTACA
>CAXARA010001260.1:0-11368 GCA_963971135.1 Stenus bimaculatus
AAAAGTTACAGCAGTTTTAGTTTGATTTTTAAGAAAAACGTTTTTTTGGTATAATTTTAAAAATAATCGACCGAAAAATTTTAAAACTACATTTCTAATTAGATTTCATGAAAATAAAATTATTTAAACAAAATTTACATTTTTTTATAAAGAAATAAAAAAGTTACAGCAGTTTTTGTTTGATTTTTAAGAAAAACGCATTATTTCTAAAAAATAACGTTTTTTTGATATAATTTTAAAAGTAATCGTCCGAAAAATTTTAAAACTACATTTCTAATTAGATTTCATGAAAATAAAATTATTTAAACAAAATTTACATTTTTTTATAAAGAAATAAAAAAGTTTCTGCAGTTTTTGTGTGATTTTTAAGAAAAACGTTTTTTTGGTATAATTTTAAAAATAATCGACCGAAAAATTTTAAAACTACATTTCTAATTAGATTTCATGAAAATAAAATTATTTAAACAAAATTTACATTTTTTTATAAAGAAATAAAAAAGTTACAGCAGTTTTTGTTTGATTTTAAGAAAAACGCATTATTTCTAAAAAATAACGTTTTTTTGATATAATTTTAAAAGTAATCGTCCGAAAAATTTTAAAACTACATTTCTAATTAGATTTCATGAAAATAATATTATTTAAACAAAATTTACATTTTTTTATAAAGAAATAAAAAAGTTACAGCAGTTTTAGTTTGATTTTTAAGAAAAACGTTTTTTTGGTATAATTTTAAAAATAATCGACCGAAAAATTTTAAAACTACATTTCTAATTAGATTTCATGAAAATAAAATTATTTAAACAAAATTTACATTTTTTTATAAAGAAATAAAAAAGTTACAGCAGTTTTTGTTTGATTTTTAAGAAAAACGCATTATTTCTAAAAAATAACGTTTTTTTGATATAATTTTAAAAGTAATCGTCCGAAAAATTTTAAAACTACATTTCTAATTAGATTTCATGAAAATAAAATTATTTAAACAAAATTTACATTTTTTTATAAAGAAATAAAAAAGTTTCTGCAGTTTTTGTGTGATTTTTAAGAAAAACGTTTTTTTGGTATAATTTTAAAAATAATCGACCGAAAAATTTTAAAACTACATTTCTAATTAGATTTCATGAAAATAAAATTATTTAAACAAAATTTACATTTTTTTATAAAGAAATAAAAAAGTTACAGCAGTTTTTGTTTGATTTTTAAGAAAAACGCATTATTCTAAAAATAACGTTTTTTTGATATAATTTTAAAAGTAATCGTCCGAAAAATTTTAAAACTACATTTCTAATTAGATTTCATGAAAATAATATTATTTAAACAAAATTTACATTTTTTTATAAAGAAATAAAAAAGTTACAGCAGTTTTAGTTTGATTTTTAAGAAAAACGTTTTTTTGGTATAATTTTAAAAATAATCGACCGAAAAATTTTAGAACTACATTTCTAATTAGATTTCATGAAAATAAAATTATTTAAACAAAATTTACATTTTTTTATAAAGAAATAAAAAAGTTTCTGCAGTTTTTGTGTGATTTTTAAGAAAAACGTTTTTTTGGTATAATTTTAAAAATAATCGACCGAAAAATTTTAAAACTACATTTCTAATTAGATTTCATGAAAATAAAATTATTTAAACAAAATTTACATTTTTTTATAAAGAAATAAAAAAGTTACAGCAGTTTTTGTTTGATTTTTAAGAAAAACGCATTATTTCTAAAAAATAACGTTTTTTTGATATAATTTTAAAAGTAATCGTCCGAAAAATTTTAAAACTACATTTCTAATTAGATTTCATGAAATAAAATTATTTAAACAAAATTTACATTTTTATATAAAGAAATAAAAAAGTTTCTGCAGTTTTTGTGTGATTTTTAAGAAAAACGTTTTTTTGGTATAATTTTAAAAATAATCGACCGAAAAATTTTAAAACTACATTTCTAATTAGATTTCATGAAAATAAAATTATTTAAACAAAATTTACATTTTTTTATAAAGAAATAAAAAAGTTACAGCAGTTTTTGTTTGATTTTAAGAAAAACGCATTATTTCTAAAAAATAACGTTTTTTTGATATAATTTTAAAAGTAATCGTCCGAAAAATTTTAAAACTACATTTCTAATTAGATTTCATGAAAATAATATTATTTAAACAAAATTTACATTTTTTTATAAAGAAATAAAAAAGTTACAGCAGTTTTAGTTTGATTTTTAAGAAAAACGTTTTTTTGGTATAATTTTAAAAATAATCGACCGAAAAATTTTAAAACTACATTTCTAATTAGATTTTATGAAAATAAAATTATTTAAACAAAATTTACATTTTTTTATAAAGAAATAAAAAAGTTACAGCAGTTTTTGTTTGATTTTTAAGAAAAACGTTTTTTTGGTATAATTTTAAAAATAATCGACCGAAAAATTTAAAACTACATTTCTAATTAGATTTCATGAAAATAAAATTATTTAAACAAAATTTACATTTTTTATAAAGAAATAAAAAAGTTACAGCAGTTTTTGTTTGATTTTTAAGAAAAACGCATTATTTCTAAAAAATAACGTTTTTTTGATATAATTTTAAAAGTAATCGTCCGAAAAATTTTAAAACTACATTTCTAATTAGATTTCATGAAAATAATATTATTTAAACAAAATTTACATTTTTTTATAAGAAATAAAAAAGTTACAGCAGTTTTAGTTTGATTTTTAAGAAAAACGTTTTTTTGGTATAATTTTAAAAATAATCGACCGAAAAATTTTAAAACTACATTTCTAATTAGATTTCATGAAAATAAAATTATTTAAACAAAATTTACATTTTTTTATAAAGAAATAAAAAAGTTACAGCAGTTTTAGTTTGATTTTTAAGAAAAACGTTTTTTTGGTATAATTTTAAAAATAATCGACCGAAAAATTTTAAAACTACATTCTAATTAGATTTCATGAAAATAAAATTATTTAAACAAAATTTACATTTTTTATAAAGAAATAAAAAAGTTACAGCAGTTTTTGTTTGATTTTAAGAAAAACGCATTATTTCTAAAAAATAACGTTTTTTTTGATATAATTTTAAAAGTAATCGTCCGAAAAATTTAAAACTACATTTCTAATTAGATTTCATGAAAATAAAATTATTTAAACAAAATTTACATTTTTTTAAAAGAAATAAAAAAGTTTCTGCAGTTTTTGTGTGATTTTTAAGAAAAACGTTTTTTTGGTATAATTTTAAAAATAATCGACCGAAAAATTTTAAAACTACATTTCTAATTAGATTTCATGAAAATAAAATTATTTAAACAAAATTTACATTTTTTTATAAAGAAATAAAAAAGTTACAGCAGTTTTTGTTTGATTTTTAAGAAAAACGCATTATTTCTAAAAAATAACGTTTTTTTGATATAATTTTAAAAGTAATCGTCCGAAAAATTTTAAAACTACATTTATAATTAGATTTCATAAAAATAATATTATTTAGACAAAATTTACATTTTTTTATAAAGAAATAAAAAAGTTACAGCAGTTTTAGTTTGATTTTTAAGAAAAACGTTTTTTTGGTATAATTTTAAAAATAATCGACCGAAAAATTTTAAAACTACATTTCTAATTAGATTTCATGAAAATAAAATTATTTAAACAAAATTTACATTTTTTTATAAAGAAATAAAAAAGTTACAGCAGTTTTTGTTTGATTTTTAAGAAAAACGCATTATTTCTAAAAAATAACGTTTTTTTGATATAATTTTAAAAGTAATCGTCCGAAAAATTTTAAAACTACATTTCTAATTAGATTTCATGAAAATAATATTATTTAAACAAAATTTACATTTTTTTATAAAGAAATAAAAAAGTTACAGCAGTTTTAGTTTGATTTTTAAGAAAAACGTTTTTTTGGTATAATTTTAAAAATAATCGACCGAAAAATTTTAAAACTACATTTCGAATTAGATTTCATGAAAATAAAATTATTTAAACAAAATTTACATTTTTTTATAAAGAAATAAAAAAGTTACAGCAGTTTTTGTTTGATTTTTAAGAAAAACGCATTATTTCTAAGAAATAACGTTTTTTTAATATAATTTTAAAAGTAATCGTCCGAAAAATTTTAAAACTACATTTCTAATTAGATTTCATGAAAATAATATTATTTAAACAAAATTTACATTTTTTTATAAAGAAATAAAAAAGTTACAGCAGTTTTAGTTTGATTTTTAAGAAAAACGTTTTTTTGGTATAATTTTAAAAATAATCGACCGAAAAATTTTAAAACTACATTTATAATTAGATTTCATGAAAATAAAATTATTTAAACAAAATTTACATTTTTTTATAAAGAAATAAAAAAGTGACAGCAGTTTTTGTTTGATTTTTAAGAAAAACGCATTATTTCTAAAAAATAACGTTTTTTTTGATATAATTTTAAAAGTAATCGTCCGAAAAATTTTAAAACTACATTTCTAATTAGATTTCATGAAAATAATATTATTTAAACAAAATTTACATTTTTTTATAAAGAAATAAAAAAGTTACAGCAGTTTTAGTTTGATTTTTAAGAAAAACGTTTTTTTTGGTATAATTTTAAAAATAATCGACCGAAAAATTTTAAAACTACATTTCTAATAAGATTTCATGAAAATAAAATTATTTAAACAAAATTTACATTTTTTTATAAAGAAATAAAAAAGTTACAGCAGTTTTTGTTTGATTTTTAAGAAAAACGCATTATTTCTAAAAAATAACGTTTTTTTGATATAATTTTAAAAGTAATCGTCCGAAAAATTTTAAAACTACATTTCTAATTAGATTTCATGAAAATAATATTATTTAAACAAAATTTACATTTTTTTATAAAGAAATAAAAAAGTTACAGCAGTTTTAGTTTGATTTTTAAGAAAAACGTTTTTTTGGTATAATTTTAAAAATAATCGACCGAAAAATTTTAAAACTACATTTCTAATTAGATTTCATGAAAATAAAATTATTTAAACAAAATTTACATTTTTTTATAAAGAAATAAAAAAGTTACAGCAGTTTTTGTTTGATTTTTAAGAAAAACGCATTATTTCTAAAAAATAACGTTTTTTTGATATAATTTTAAAAGTAACCGTCCGAAAAATTTTAAAACTACATTTCTAATTAGATTTCATGAAAATAATATTATTTAAACAAAATTTACATTTTTTTATAAAGAAATAAAAAAGTTACAGCAGTTTTAGTTTGATTTTTAAGAAAAACGTTTTTTTGGTATAATTTTAAAAATAATCGACCGAAAAATTTTAAAACTACATTTCTAATTAGATTTCATGAAAATAAAATTATTTAAACAAAATTTACATTTTTTTATAAAGAAATAAAAAAGTTACAGCAGTTTTTGTTTGATTTTTAAGAAAAACGCATTATTTCTAAAAAATAACGTTTTTTTGATATAATTTTAAAAGTAATCGTCCGAAAAATTTTAAAACTACATTTATAATTAGATTTCATGAAAATAATATTATTTAAACAAAATTTACATTTTTTTATAAAGAAATGAAAAAGTTACAGCAGTTTTAGTTTGATTTTTAAGAAAAACGTTTTTTTTGGTATAATTTTAAAAATAATCGACCGAAAAATTTTAAAACTACATTTCTAATTAGATTTCATGAAAATAAAATTATTTAAACAAAATTTACATTTTTTTATAAAGAAATAAAAAAGTTACAGCAGTTTTTGTTTGATTTTTAAGAAAAACGCATTATTTCTAAAAAATAACGTTTTTTTGATATAATTTTAAAAGTAATCGTCCGAAAAATTTTAAAACTACATTTCTAATTAGATTTCATGAAAATAATATTATTTAAACAAAATTTACATTTTTTTATAAAGAAATAAAAAAGTTACAGCAGTTTTAGTTTGATTTTTAAGAAAAACGTTTTTTTGGTATAATTTTAAATATAATCGACCGAAAAATTTCAAAACTACATTTCTAATTAGATTTCATGAAAATAAAATTATTTAAACAAAATTTACATTTTTTTATAAAGAAATAAAAAAGTTACAGCAGTTTATGTTTGATTTTTAAGAAAAACGCATTATTTCTAAAAAATAACGTTTTTTTGATATAATTTTAAAAGTAATCGTCCGAAAAATTTTAAAACTACATTTCTAATTAGATTTCATGAAAATAATATTATTTAAACAAAATTTACATTTTTTTATAAAGAAATAAAAAAGTTACAGCAGTTTTAGTTTGATTTTTAAGAAAAACGTTTTTTTGGTATAATTTTAAAAATAATCGACCGAAAAATTTTAAAACTACATTTCTAATTAGATTTCATGAAAATAAAATTATTTAAACAAAATTTACATTTTTTTATAAAGAAATAAAAAAGTTACAGCAGTTTTTGTTTGATTTTTAAGAAAAACGCATTATTTCTAAAAAATAACGTTTTTTTGATATAATTTTAAAAGTAATCGTCCGAAAAATTTTAAAACTACATTTCTAATTAGATTTCATGAAAATAAAATTATTTAAACAAAATTTACATTTTTTTATAAAGAAATAAAAAAGTTTCTGCAGTTTTTGTGTGATTTTTAAGAAAAACGTTTTTTTTGGTATAATTTTAAAAATAATCGACCGAAAAATTTTAAAACTACATTTCTAATTAGATTTCATGAAAATAAAATTATTTAAACAAAATTTACATTTTTTTATAAAGAAATAAAAAAGTTACAGCAGTTTTTGTTTGATTTTTAAGAAAAACGCATTATTTCTAAAAAATAACGTTTTTTTGATATAATTTTAAAAGTAATCGTCCGAAAAATTTTAAAACTACATTTCTAATTAGATTTCATGAAAATAATATTATTTAAACAAAATTTACATTTTTTTATAAAGAAATAAAAAAGTTACAGCAGTTTTTGTTTGATTTTTAAGAAAAACGCATTATTTCTAAAAAATAACGTTTTTTTGATATAATTTTAAAAGTAATCGTCCGAAAAATTTTAAAACTACATTTCTAATTAGATTTCATGAAAATAATATTATTTAAACAAAATTTACATTTTTTTATAAAGAAATAAAAAAGTTTCTGCATTTTTTGTGTGATTTTTAAGAAAAACGTTTTTTTGGTATAATTTTAAAAATAATCGACCGAAAAATTTTAAAACTACATTTCTAATTAGATTTCATGAAAATAAAATTATTTAAACAAAATTTACATTTTTTTATAAAGAAATAAAAAAGTTACAGCAGTTTTTGTTTGATTTTTAAGAAAAAACGCATTATATTCTAAAAATAACGTTTTTTTTGATATAATTTTAAAAGTAATCGTCCGAAAAATTTTAAAACTACATTTCTAATTAGATTTCATGAAAATAATATTATTTAAACAAAATTTACATTTTTTTATAAAAAATAAAAAAGTTTCTGCAGTTTTTGTGTGATTTTTAAGAAAAACGTTTTTTTTGGTATAATTTTAAAAATAATCGACCGAAAAATTTTTAAAACTACATTTCTAATTAGATTTCATGAAAATAAAATTATTTAAACAAAATTTACATTTTTTTTATAAAGAAATAAAAAAGTTACAGCAGTTTTTGTTTGATTTTTAAGAAAAACGCATTATTTCTAAAAAATAACGTTTTTTTGATATAATTTTAAAAGTAATCGTCCGAAAAATTTTAAAACTACATTTCTAATTAGATTTCATGAAAATAAAATTATTTAAACAAAATTTACATTTTTTTATAAAGAAATAAAAAAGTTTCTGCAGTTTTTGTGTGATTTTTAAGAAAAACGTTTTTTTTGGTATAATTTTAAAAATAATCGACCGAAAAATTTTAAAACTACATTTCTAATTAGATTTCATGAAAATAAAATTATTTAAACAAAATTTACATTTTTTTATAAAGAAATAAAAAAGTTACAGCAGTTTTTTCTTTGATTTTTAAGAAAAACGCAATTATTTCTAAAAATAACGTTTTTTTTGATATAATTTTAAAAGTAATCGTCCGAAAAATTTTAAAACTACATTTCTAATTAGATTTCATGAAAATAATATTATTTAAACAAAATTTACATTTTTTTATAAAGAAATAAAAAAGTTACAGCAGTTTTAGTTTGATTTTTAAGAAAAACGTTTTTTTTGTTATAATTTTAAAAATAATCGACCGAAAAATTTTAAAACTACATTTCTAATTAGATTTCATGAAAATAAAATTATTTAAACAAAATTTACATTTTTTTTATAAAGAAATATAAAAAGTTACAGCAGTTTTTGTTTGATTTTTAAGAAAAACGCATTATTTCGAAAAAATAACGTTTTTTTTGATATAATTTTAAAAGTAATCGTCCGAAAAATTTTTAAAACTACATTTCTAATTAGATTTCATGAAAATAAAATTATTTAAACAAAATTTACATTTTTTTTATAAAGAAATAAAAAAGTTTCTGCAGTTTTTCGTGTGATTTTTTAAGAAAAACGTTTTTTTGGTATAATTTTAAAAATAATCGACCGAAAAATTTTAAAACTACATTTCTAATTAGATTTCATGAAAATAAAATTATTTAAACAAAATTTACATTTTTTTATAAAGAAATAAAAAAGTTACAGCAGTTTTTGTTTGATTTTAAGAAAAACGCATTATTTCTAAAAAATAACGTTTTTTTGATATAATTTTAAAAGTAATCGTCCGAAAAATTTTAAAACTACATTTCTAATTAGATTTCATGTAAATAATATTATTTAAACAAAATTTACATTTTTTTATAAAGAAATAAAAAAGTTACAGCAGTTTTAGTTTGATTTTTAAGAAAAACGTTTTTTTTGGTATATATTTTAAAAATAATCGACCGAAAAATTTTAAAACTACATTTCTAATTAGATTTCATGAAAATAAAATTATTTAAACAAAATTTACATTTTTTTATAAAGAAATAAAAAAAGTTACAGCAGTTTTTGTTTGATTTTTAAGAAAAACGCATTATTTCTAAAAAATAACGTTTTTTTGATATAATTTTAAAAGTAATCGTCCGAAAAATTTTAAAACTACATTTCTAATTAGATTTCATGAAAATAATATTATTTAAACAAAATTTTACATTTTTTTATAAAGAAATAAAAAAGTTTCTGCAGTTTTTGTGTGATTTTTAAGAAAAAACGTTTTTTTGGTATATATTTTAAAAAATAATCGACCGAAAAATTTTAAAACTACATTTCTAATTAGATTTCATGAAAATAAAATTATTTAAATAAAATTTACATTTTTATTATAAGAAATAAAAAAGTTACAGCAGTTTTTTGATCTGATTTTTAAGAAAAACGCATTATTTCTAAAAAATAACGTTTTTTTGATATAATTTTAAAAGTAATCGTCCGAAAAATTTTAAAACTACATTTTTAATTAGATTTCATGAAAATAATATTATTTAAACAAAATTTACATTTTTTTATAAAGAAATAAAAAAGTTACAGCAGTTTTAGTTTGATTTTTAAGAAAAACGTTTTTTTGGTAGTAATTTTATAAATAATCGACCGAAAAATTTTAAACTACATTTCTAATTAGATTTCATGAAAATAAAATTATTTAAATCAAAATTTACATTTTTTTTATAAAGAAATAAAAAAGTTTCTGCAGTTTTTGTGTGTGATTTTTAAGAAAAACGTTTTTTTTTTGGTATAATTTTAAAATAATCGACCGAAAAATTTTAAAACTACATTTCTAATTAGATTTCATGAAAATAAAATTATTTAAACAAAATTTACATTTTTTTATAAAGAAATAAAAAAGTTACAGCAGTTTTTGTTTTGATTTTTAGAGAAAAACGTATTATTTCTAAAAAATAACGTTTTTTTTGATATAATTTTAAAAGTAATCGTCCGAAAAATTTAAAACTACATTTCTAATTAGATTTCATGAAAATAAATATTATTTAAACAAAATTTACATTTTTTTATAAAGAAATAAAAAAGTTTTCTGCAGTTTTTGTTGTGATTTTTAAGAAAACGTTTTTTTTGGTATAATTTTAAAAATAATCGACCGAAAAATTTTAAAACTACATTTCTAATTAGATTTCATGAAAATAAAATTATTTAAACAAAATTTACATTTTTTTATAAAGAAATAAAAAAGTTACAGCAGTTTTTGTTTGATTTTTAAAGAAAAACGCATTATTTTCTAAAAAATAACGTTTTTTTGATATAATTTTAAAAGTAATCGTCCGAAAAATTTTTAAAACTACATTTCTAATTAGATTTCATGAAATAAAATTATTTAAACAAAATTTACATTTTTTTATAAAGAATAAAAAAGTTTCTGCAGTTTTTGTGTGATTTTTAAGAAAAACGTTTTTTTGGTATTAATTTTAAAATAATCGACCGAAAAATTTTAAAACTACATTTCTAATTAGATTTCCATGAAAATAAAATTATTTAAACAAAATTTACATTTTTTTATAAAGAAATAAAAAAGTTACAGCAGTTTTTGTCTTGATTTTAAGAAAAACGCATTATTTCTAAAAAATAACGTTTTTTTGATATAATTTTAAAAGTAATCGTCCGAAAAAATTTTAAAACTACATTTCTAATTAGATTTCATGAAAATAATATTATTTAAACAAAATTTACATTTTTTTATAAAGAAATAAAAAAGTTTCTGCAGTTTTTTGTGTGATTTTTAAGAAAAAACGTTTTTTTTGGTATAATTTTAAAAATAATCGACCGAAAAATTTTAAAACTACATTTCTAATTAGATTTCATGAAAATAAAATTATTTAAACAAAATTTACATTTTTTTATAAAGAAATAAAAAAAGTTACAGCAGTTTTTGTTTGATTTTTAAGAAAAACGCATTATTTCTAAAAAATAACGTTTTTTTGATATAATTTTTAAAGTAATCGTCCGAAAAATTTTAAAACTACATTTCTAATTAGATTTCATGAAAATAATATTATTTAAACAAAATTTACATTTTTTTATAAAAAATAAAAAAGTTTCTGCAGTTTTTTGTGTGATTTTTAAGAAAAACGTTTTTTTTTGGTATAATTTTAAAAATAATCGACCGAAAAATTTTAAAACTACATTTCTAATTAGATTTCATGAAAATAAAATTATTTAAACAAAATTTACATTTTTTTTATAAAGAAATAAAAAAAGTTACAGCAGTTTTTGTTTGATTTTTAAGAAAAACGCAATTATTTCTAAAAAATAACGTTTTTTTGATATAATTTTAAAAGTAATCGTCCGAAAAATTTTAAAACTACATTTCTAATTAGATTTCATGAAAATAAAATTATTTAAACAAAATTTACATTTTTTTATAAAGAAATAAAAAAGTTTCTGCAGTTTTTTGTGTGATTTTTAAGAAAAACGTTTTTTTTTGGTATTAATTTTAAAAATAATC
>CAXARA010001261.1:0-15683 GCA_963971135.1 Stenus bimaculatus
CCAAAAAAACGTTATTTTTAGAAATAATGCGTTTTTCTTAAAAATCAAACAAAAACTGCTGTAACTTTTTATTTCTTTATAAAAAAATGTAAATTTTGTTTAAATAATTTTATTTTCATGAAATCTAATTAGAAATGTAGTTTTAAAATTTTTCGGTCGATTATTTTTAAAATTATACCAAAAAAAAAACGTTTTTCTTAAAAACCACAAAAACTGCAGAAACTTTTTTATTTCTTTATAAAAAAATGTAAATTTTGTTTAAATAATTTTATTTTCATGAAATCTAATTAGAAATGTAGTTTTAAAATTTTTCGGACGATTACTTTTAAAATTATATCAAAAAAACGTTATTTTTTAGAAATAAATGCGTTTTTCTTAAAAATCAAACAAAAACTGCTGTAACTTTTTATTTTTTTATAAAAAAATGTAAATTTTGTTTAAATAATTTTATTTTCATGAAATCTAATTAGAAATGTAATTTTGAAATTTTCGGTCGATTATTTTTAAAATTATACCAAAAAAACGTTTTTCTTAAAAATCACACAAAAACTGCAGAAACTTTTTTATTTCTTTATAAAAAAATGTAAATTTTGTTTAAATAATTTTATTTTCATGAAATCTAATTAGAAATGTAGTTTTAAAATTTTTCGGACGATTATTTTTAAAATTATACCAAAAAAAACGTTATTTTTTAGAAATAATGCGTTTTTCTTAAAATCAAACAAAAACTGCTGTAACTTTTTTATTTCTTAATAAAAAAATGTAAATTTTGTTTAAATAATTTTATTTCATGAAATCTAATTAGAAATGTAGTTTTAAATTTTTCGGTCGATTATTTTAAAATTATACCAAAAAAACGTTTTTCTTAAAAACCACAAAAACTGCAGAAACTTTTTATTTCTTTATAAAAAAATGTAAATTTTGTTTAAATAATTTTATTTTCATGAAATCTAATTAGAAATGTAGTTTTAAAATTTTTCGGACGATTACTTTTAAAATTATATCAAAAAAAACGTTATTTTTTAGAAATAATGCGTTTTTCTTAAAAATCAAACAAAAACTGCTGTAACTTATTTATTTCTTTATAAAAAAATGTAAATTTTGTTTAAATAATTTTATTTTCATGAAATCTAATTAGAAATGTAGTTTTAAAATTTTTCGGACGATTACTTTTAAAATTATATCAAAAAAAACGTTATTTTTTAGAAATAATGCGTTTTTCTTAAAATCAAACAAAAACTGCTGTAACTTATTTATTTTTTTATAAAAAAATGTAAATTTTGTTTAAATAATTTTATTTTCATGAAATCTAATTAGAAATTGTAATTTTGAAATTTTTCGGTCGATTATTTTTAAAATTATACCAAAAAAAACGTTTTTCTTAAAAATCACACAAAAACTGCAGAAACTTTTTTATTTCTTTATAAAAAAATGTAAATTTTGTTTAAATAATTTTATTTTCATGAAATCTAATTAGAAATGTAGTTTTAAAATTTTTCGGACGATTATTTTTAAAATTATACCAAAAAAACGTTATTTTTTAGAAATAATGCGTTTTTCTTAAAAATCAAACAAAAACTGCTGTAACTTTTTTATTTTTTTATAAAAAAATGTAAATTTTTTTTAAATAATTTTATTTTCATGAAATCTAATTAGAAATGTAGTTTTAAAATTTTTCGGACGATTATTTTTAAAATTATACCAAAAAAACGTTTTTCTTAAATATCACACAAAAACTTCAGAAACTTTTTTATTTCTTTATAAAAAAATGTAAATTTTGTTTAAATAATTTTATTTTCATAAAATCTAATTAGAAATGTAGTTTTAAAATTTTTCTGTCGATTATTTTTAAAATTATACCAAAAAAAACGTTATTTTTTAGAAATAATGCGTTTTTCTTAAAAATCAAACAAAAACTGCTGTAACTTATTTATTTCTTTATAAAAAAATGTAAATTTTGTTTAAATAATTTTATTTTCATGAAATTTAATTAGAAATGTAGTTTTAAAAATTTTTCGGTCGATTATTTTTAAAATTATACCAAAATAACGTTTTTCTTAAAATCACACAAAAGCTGCAGAAACTTTTTTATTTCTTTATAAAAAAATGTAAATTTTGTTTAAGTAATTTTATTTTCATGAAATATAATTAGAAATGTAGTTTTAAAATTTTTCGGACGATTACTTTTAAAATTATATCAAAAAAACGTTATTTTTTAGAAATAATGCGTTTTTCTTAAAAATCAAACAAAAACTGCTGTAACTTTTTTATTTCTTTATAAAAAAATGTAAATTTTGTTTAAATAATTTTATTTTCATGAAATCTAATTAGAAATGTAGTTTTAAAATTTTCGGTCGATTATTTTTAAAATTATACCAAAAAAACGTTTTTCTTAAAAATCACACAAAAACAGCAGAAACTTTTTTATTTCTTTATAAAAAAATGTAAATTTTGTTTAAATAATTTTATTTTCATGAAATCTAATTAGAAATGTAGTTTTAAAATTTTTCGGACGATTATTTTTAAAATTATACCAAAAAAACGTTATTTTTTAGAAATAATGCGTTTTTCTTAAAAATCAAACAAAAACTGCTGTAACTTTTTTATTTCTTAATAAAAAAATGTAAATTTTAATTAAATAATTTTATTTTCATGAAATCTAATTAGAAATGTAGTTTTAAAATTTTTCGGACGATTACTTTTAAAATTATATCAAAAAAAACGTTATTTTTTAGAAATAATGCGTTTTTTCTTAAAAATCAAACAAAAACTGCTGTAACTTTTTTATTTCTTTATCAAAAAATGTAAATTTGTTTAAATAATTTTATTTTCATGAAATCTAATTAGAAATGTAGTTTTAAAATTATTCGGACGATTATTTTTAAAATTATACCAAAAAAACGTTATTTTTAGAAATAATGCGTTTTTCTTAAAAATCAAACAAAAACTGCTGTAACTTTTTTATTTCTTAATAAAAAAATGTAAATTTTGTTTAAATAATTTTATTTTCATGAAATCTAATTAGAAATGTAGTTTTAAAATTTTTCGGACGATTATTTTTAAAATTATACCAAAAAAACCTTTTTCTTAAAAATCACACAAAAACTGCAGAAACTTTTTTATTTCTTTATAAAAAAATGTAAATTTTGTTTAAATAATTTTATTTTCATGAAATCTAATTAGAAATGTAGTTTTAAAATTTTTCTGTCGATTATTTTTAAAATTATACCAAAAAAACGTTATTTTTTAGAAATAATGCGCTTTTCTTAAAAATCAAACAAAAACTGCTGTAACTTTTTTATTTCTTAATAAAAAACTGTAAATTTTGTTTAAATAATTTTATTTTCATGAAATCTAATTAGAAATGTAGTTTTAAAATTTTTCGGACGATTATTTTTAAAATTATACCAAAAAAACGTTTTTCTTAAAAATCACACAAAAACTGCAGAAACTTTTTTATTTCTTTATAAAAAAATGTAAATTTTGTTTAAATAATTTTATTTTCATGAAATCTAATTAGAAATGTAGTTTTAAAATTTTTCGGACGATTATTTTTAAAATTATACCAAAAAACGTTATTTTTTAGAAATAATGCGTTTTTCTTAAAAATCAAACAAAAACTGCTGTAACTTTTTTATTTCTTTATAAAAAAATGTAAATTTTGTTTAAATAATTTTATTTTCATGAAATCTAATTAGAAATGTAGTTTTAAAATTTTTCTGTCGATTATTTTTAAAATTATACCAAAAAAAACGTTATTTTTTAGAAATAATGCGTTTTTCTTAAAAATCAAACAAAAACTGCTGTAACTTTTTTATTTCTTTATAAAAAAATGTAAATTTTGTTTAAATAATTTTATTTTCATGAAATCTAATTAGAAATGTAGTTTTAAAATTTTTCGGTCGATTATTTTTTAAAATTATACCAAAAAAACGTTTTTCTTAAAAATCACACAAAAACTGCAGAAACTTTTTTATTTCTTTATAAAAAAATGTAAATTGTGTTTAAATAATTTTTATTTCATGAAATCTAATTAGAAATGTAGTTTTAAAATTTTTCGGACGATTACTTTTAAAATTATATCAAAAAAACGTTATTTTTTAGAAATAATGCGTTTTTCTTAAAAATCAAACAAAAACTGCTGTAACTTTTTATTTTTTTATAAAAAAATGTAAATTTTGTTTAAATAATTTTATTTTCATGAAATCTAATTAGAAATGTAATTTTGAAATTTTTCGGTCGATTATTTTTAAAATTATACCAAAAAAACGTTTTTCTTAAAAATCACACAAAAACAGCAGAAACTTTTTTATTTCTTTATAAAAAAATGTAAATTTTGTTTAAATAATTTTATTTTCATGAAATCTAATTAGAAATGTAGTTTTAAAATTTTTCGGTCGATTATTTTTAAAATTATACCAAAAAAACGTTATTTTTTAGAAATAATGCGTTTTTCTTAAAAATCAAACAAAAACTGCTGTAACTTTTTTATTTCTTAATAAAAAAATGTAAATTTTGTTTAAATAATTTTATTTTCATGAAATCTAATTAGAAATGTAGTTTTAAAATTTTTCGGACGATTATTTTTAAAATTATACCAAATAAACGTTTTTCTTAAAAATCACACAAAAACTGCAGAAACTTTTTTATTTCTTTATAAAAAAATGTAAATTTTGTTTAAATAATTTTATTTTCATGAAATCTAATTAGAAATGTAGTTTTAAAATTTTTCGGACGATTACTTTTAAAATTATATCAAAAATAACGTTATTTTTTAGAAATAATGCGTTTTTCTTAAAAATCAAACAAAAACTGCTGTAACTTATTTATTTCTTTATAAAAAAATGTAAATTTTGTTTAAATAATTTTATTTTCATGAAATCTAATTAGAAATGTAGTTTTAAAATTTTTCGGACGATTACTTTTAAAATTATATCAAAAAAAAACGTTATTTTTTAGAAATAATGCGTTTTTCTTAAAAATCAAACAAAAACTGCTGTAACTTATTTATTTTTTTATAAAAAAATGTAAATTTTGTTTAAATAATTTTATTTTCATGAAATCTAATTAGAAATTGTAATTTTGAAATTTTTCGGTCGATTATTTTTAAAATTATACCAAAAAAACGTTTTTCTTAAAAATCACACAAAAACTGCAGAAACTTTTTTATTTCTTTATAAAAAAATGTAAATTTTGTTTAAATAATTTTATTTTCATGAAATCTAATTAGAAATGTAGTTTTAAAATTTTTCGGACGATTATTTTTAAAATTATACCAAAAAAACGTTATTTTTTAGAAATAATGCGTTTTTCTTAAAAATCAAACAAAAACTGCTGTAACTTTTTTATTTTTTTATAAAAAAATGTAAATTTTTTTTAAATAATTTTATTTTCATGAAATCTAATTAGAAATGTAGTTTTAAAATTTTTCGGACGATTATTTTTAAAATTATACCAAAAAAACGTTTTTCTTAAATATCACACAAAAACTTCAGAAACTTTTTTATTTCTTTATAAAAAAATGTAAATTTTGTTTAAATAATTTTATTTTCATAAAATCTAATTAGAAATGTAGTTTTAAAATTTTTCTGTCGATTATTTTTAAAATTATACCAAAAAAACGTTATTTTTTAGAAATAATGCGTTTTTCTTAAAAATCAAACAAAAACTGCTGTAACTTATTTATTTCTTTATAAAAAAATGTAAATTTTGTTTAAATAATTTTATTTTCATGAAATTTAATTAGAAATGTAGTTTTAAAATTTTTCGGTCGATTATTTTTAAAATTATACCAAAATAACGTTTTTCTTAAAAATCACACAAAAGCTGCAGAAACTTTTTTATTTCTTTATAAAAAAATGTAAATTTTGTTTAAGTAATTTTATTTTCATGAAATATAATTAGAAATGTAGTTTTAAAATTTTTCGGACGATTACTTTTAAAATTATATCAAAAAAACGTTATTTTTTAGAAATAATGCGTTTTTCTTAAAAATCAAACAAAAACTGCTGTAACTTTTTTATTTCTTTATAAAAAAATGTAAATTTTGTTTAAATAATTTTATTTTCATGAAATCTAATTAGAAATGTAGTTTTAAAATTTTTCGGTCGATTATTTTTAAAATTATACCAAAAAAACGTTTTTCTTAAAAATCACACAAAAACAGCAGAAACTTTTTTATTTCTTTATAAAAAAATGTAAATTTTGTTTAAATAATTTTATTTTCATGAAATCTAATTAGAAATGTAGTTTTAAAATTTTTCGGACGATTATTTTTAAAATTATACCAAAAAAACGTTATTTTTTAGAAATAATGCGTTTTTCTTAAAAATCAAACAAAAACTGCTGTAACTTTTTTATTTCTTAATAAAAAAATGTAAATTTTAATTAAATTATTTTATTTTCATGAAATCTAATTAGAAATGTAGTTTTAAAATTTTTCGGACGATTACTTTTAAAATTATATCAAAAAAACGTTATTTTTTAGAAATAATGCGTTTTTCTTAAAAATCAAACAAAAACTGCTGTAACTTTTTTATTTCTTTATCAAAAAATGTAAATTTTGTTTAAATAATTTTATTTTCATGAAATCTAATTAGAAATGTAGTTTTAAAATTATTCGGACGATTATTTTTAAAATTATACCAAAAAAACGTTATTTTTTAGAAATAATGCGTTTTTCTTAAAAATCAAACAAAAACTGCTGTAACTTTTTTATTTCTTAATAAAAAAATGTAAATTTTGTTTAAATAATTTTATTTTCATGAAATCTAATTAGAAATGTAGTTTTAAAATTTTTCGGACGATTATTTTTAAAATTATACCAAAAAAACCTTTTTCTTAAAAATCACACAAAAACTGCAGAAACTTTTTTATTTCTTTATAAAAAAATGTAAATTTTGTTTAAATAATTTTATTTTCATGAAATCTAATTAGAAATGTAGTTTTAAAATTTTTCTGTCGATTATTTTTAAAATTATACCAAAAAAACGTTATTTTTTAGAAATAATGCGCTTTTCTTAAAAATCAAACAAAAACTGCTGTAACTTTTTTATTTCTTAATAAAAAACTGTAAATTTTGT
This sequence comes from Stenus bimaculatus, assembly GCA_963971135.1. Lineage (NCBI taxonomy): Eukaryota > Metazoa > Arthropoda > Insecta > Coleoptera > Staphylinidae > Stenus > Stenus bimaculatus. Next base: position 7,083 of record CAXARA010001261.1, read on the forward strand.
TTAAATAATTTTATTTTCATGAAATCTAATTAGAAATGTAGTTTTAAAATTTTTCGGACGATTATTTTTAAAATTATACCAAAAAAACGTTTTTCTTAAAAATCACACAAAAACTGCAGAAACTTTTTTATTTCTTTATAAAAAAATGTAAATTTTGTTTAAATAATTTTATTTTCATGAAATCTAATTAGAAATGTAGTTTTAAAATTTTTCGGACGATTATTTTTAAAATTATACCAAAAAAACGTTATTTTTTAGAAATAATGCGTTTTTCTTAAAAATCAAACAAAAACTGCTGTAACTTTTTTATTTCTTTATAAAAAAATGTAAATTTTGTTTAAATAATTTTATTTTCATGAAATCTAATTAGAAATGTAGTTTTATAATTTTTCTGTCGATTATTTTTAAAATTATACCAAAAAAACGTTATTTTTTAGAAATAATGCGTTTTTCTTAAAAATCAAACAAAAACTGCTGTAACTTTTTTATTTCTTTATAAAAAAATGTAAATTTTGTTTAAATAATTTTATTTTCATGAAATCTAATTAGAAATGTAGTTTTAAAATTTTTCGGTCGATTATTTTTAAAATTATACCAAAAAAACGTTTTTCTTAAAAATCACACAAAAACTGCAGAAACTTTTTTATTTCTTTATAAAAAAATGTAAATTGTGTTTAAATAATTTTATTTTCATGAAATCTAATTAGAAATGTAGTTTTAAAATTTTTCGGACGATTATTTTTAAAATTATACCAAAAAAACCTTTTTCTTAAAAATCACACAAAAACTGCAGAAACTTTTTTATTTCTTTATAAAAAAATGTAAATTTTGTTTAAATAATTTTATTTTCATGAAATCTAATTAGAAATGTAGTTTTAAAATTTTTCTGTCGATTATTTTTAAAATTATACCAAAAAAACGTTATTTTTTAGAAATAATGCGCTTTTCTTAAAAATCAAACAAAAACTGCTGTAACTTTTTTATTTCTTAATAAAAAACTGTAAATTTTGTTTAAATAATTTTATTTTCATGAAATCTAATTAGAAATGTAGTTTTAAAATTTTTCGGACGATTATTTTTAAAATTATACCAAAAAAAACGTTTTTCTTAAAAATCACACAAAAACTGCAGAAACTTTTTTATTTCTTTATAAAAAAATGTAAATTTTGTTTAAATAATTTTATTTTCATGAAATCTAATTAGAAATGTAGTTTTAAAATTTTTCGGACGATTATTTTTAAAATTATACCAAAAAAAACGTTTTTCTTAAAAATCACACAAAAACTGCAGAAACTTTTTTATTTCTTTATAAAAAAATGTAAATTTTGTTTAAATAATTTTATTTTCATGAAATCTAATTAGAAATGTAGTTTTAAAATTTTTCGGACGATTATTTTTAAAATTATACCAAAAAAACGTTATTTTTTAGAAATAATGCGTTTTTCTTAAAAATCAAACAAAAACTGCTGTAACTTTTTTATTTCTTAATAAAAAAATGTAAATTTTGTTTAAATAATTTTATTTTCATGAAATCTAATTAGAAATGTAGTTTTAAAATTTTTCGGACGATTACTTTTAAAATTATATCAAAAAAACGTTATTTTTTAGAAATAATGCGTTTTTCTTAAAAATCAAACAAAAACTGCTGTAACTTTTTTATTTCTTTATCAAAAAATGTAAATTTTGTTTAAATAATTTTATTTTCATGAAATCTAATTAGAAATGTAGTTTTAAAATTATTCGGACGATTATTTTTAAAATTATACCAAAAAAACGTTATTTTTTAGAAATAATGCGTTTTTCTTAAAAATCAAACAAAAACTGCTGTAACTTTTTTATTTCTTAATAAAAAAATGTAAATTTTGTTTAAATAATTTTATTTTCATGAAATCTAATTAGAAATGTAGTTTTAAAATTTTTCGGACGATTATTTTTAAAATTATACCAAAAAAACCTTTTTCTTAAAAATCACACAAAAACTGCAGAAACTTTTTTATTTCTTTATAAAAAAATGTAAATTTTGTTTAAATAATTTTATTTTCATGAAATCTAATTAGAAATGTAGTTTTAAAATTTTTCTGTCGATTATTTTTAAAATTATACCAAAAAAACGTTATTTTTTAGAAATAATGCGCTTTTCTTAAAAATCAAACAAAAACTGCTGTAACTTTTTTATTTCTTAATAAAAAACTGTAAATTTTGTTTAAATAATTTTATTTTCATGAAATCTAATTAGAAATGTAGTTTTAAAATTTTTCGGACGATTATTTTTAAAATTATACCAAAAAAACGTTTTTCTTAAAAATTACACAAAAACTGCAGAAACTTTTTTATTTCTTTATAAAAAAATGTAAATTTTGTTTAAATAATTTTATTTTCATGAAATCTAATTAGAAATGTAGTTTTAAAATTTTTCGGACGATTATTTTTAAAATTATACCAAAAAAACGTTATTTTTTAGAAATAATGCGTTTTTCTTAAAAATCAAACAAAAACTGCTGTAACTTTTTTATTTCTTTATAAAAAAATGTAAATTTTGTTTAAATAATTTTATTTTCATGAAATCTAATTAGAAATGTAGTTTTAAAATTTTTCTGTCGATTATTTTTAAAATTATACCAAAAAAACGTTATTTTTTAGAAATAATGCGTTTTTCTTAAAAATCAAACAAAAACTGCTGTAACTTTTTTATTTCTTTATAAAAAAATGTAAATTTTGTTTAAATAATTTTATTTTCATGAAATCTAATTAGAAATGTAGTTTTAAAATTTTTCGGTCGATTATTTTTAAAATTATACCAAAAAAACGTTTTTCTTAAAAATCACACAAAAACTGCAGAAACTTTTTTATTTCTTTATAAAAAAATGTAAATTGTGTTTAAATAATTTTATTTTCATGAAATCTAATTAGAAATGTAGTTTTAAAATTTTTCGGACGATTATTTTTAAAATTATACCAAAAAAACGTTATTTTTTAGAAATAATGCGTTTTTCTTAAAAATCAAACAAAAACTGCTGTAACTTTTTTATTTCTTAATAAAAAACTGAAAATTTTGTTTAATAATTTTATTTTCAAGAAATCTAATTAGAAATGTAGTTTTAAAATTTTTCAGACGATTATTTTTAAAATTATACCAAAAAAACGTTTTTCTTAAAAATCACACAAAAACTGCAGAAACTTTTTTATTTCTTTATAAAAAAATGTAAATTTTGTTTAAATAATTTTATTTTCATGAAATCGAATTAGAAATGTAGCTTTAAAATTTTTCTGTCGATTATTTTTAAAATTATACCAAAAAAACGTTATTTTTTAGAAATAATGCGTTTTTCTTAAAAATCAAACAAAAACTGCTGTAACTTTTTTATTTCTTTATAAAAAAATGCAAATTTTGTTTAAATAATTTTATTTTCATGAAATCTAATTAGAAATGTAGTTTTAAAATTTTTCAGTCGATTATTTTTAAAATTATACCAAAAAAACGTTTTTCTTAAAAATCACACAAAAACTGCAGAAACTTTTTTATTTCTTTATAAAAAAATGTAAATTTTGTTTAAATAATTTTATTTTCATGAAATCTAATTGGAAATGTAGTTTTAAAATTTTTCGGACGATTACTTTTAAAATTATATCAAAAAAACGTTATTTTTTAGAAATAATGCGTTTTTCTTAAAAATCAAACAAAAACTGCTGTAACTTTTTTATTTCTTTATAAAAAAATGTAAATTTTGTTTAAATAATTTTATTTTTATGAAATCTAATTAGAAATGTAGTTTTAAAATTTTTCTGACGATTATTTTTAAAATTATACCAAAAAAACGTTTTTCTTAAAAATCACACAAAAACTGCAGAAACTTTTTTATTTCTTTATAAAAAAATGTAAATTTTGTTTAAATAATTTTATTTTCATAAAATCTAATTAGAAATGTAGTTTTAAAATTTTTCTGTCGATTATTTTTAAAATTATACCAAAAAACGTTATTTTTTAGAAATAATGCGTTTTTCTTAAAAATCAAACAAAAACTGCTGTAACTTTTTTATTTCTTTATAAAAAAATGTAAATTTTGTTTAAATAATTTTATTTTCATGAAATCTAATTAGAAATGTAGTTTTAAAATTTTTCTGTCGATTATTTTTAAAATTATACCAAAAAAACGTTATTTTTTAGAAATAATGCGTTTTTCTTAAAAATCAAACAAAAACTGCTGTAACTTTTTTATTTCTTTATAAAAAAATGTAAATTTTATTTAAATAATTTTATTTTCATGAAATCTGATATGAAATGTAGTTTTAAAATTTTTCGGTCGATTATTTTTAAAATTATACCAAAAAAACGTTTTTCTTAAAAATCACACAAAAACTGCAGAAACTTTTTTATTTCTTTATAAAAAAATGTAAATTTTGTTTAAATAATTTTATTTTCATGAAATCTAATTAGAAATGTAGTTTTAAAATTTTTCGGACGATTATTTTTAAAATTATACCAAAAAAACGTTATTTTTTAGAAATAATGCGTTTTTCTTAAAAATCAAACAAAAACTGCTGTAACTTTTTTATTTCTTTATAAAAAAATGTAAATTTTGTTTAAATAATTTTATTTTCATGAAATCTAATTAGAAATGTAGTTTTAAAATTTTTCGGTCGATTATTTTTAAAATTATACCAAAAAAACGTTTTTCTTAAAAATCACACAAAAACTGCAGAAACTTTTTTATTTCTTTATAAAAAAATGTAAATTGTGTTTAAATAATTTTATTTTCATGAAATCTAATTAGAAATGTAGTTTTAAAATTTTTCGGACGATTATTTTTAAAATTATACCAAAAAAACGTTATTTTTTAGAAATAATGCGTTTTTCTTAAAAATCAAACAAAAACTGCTGTAACTTTTTTATTTCTTAATAAAAAACTGTAAATTTTGTTTAATAATTTTATTTTCAAGAAATCTAATTAGAAATGTAGTTTTAAAATTTTTCAGACGATTATTTTTAAAATTATACCAAAAAAACGTTTTTCTTAAAAATCACACAAAAACTGCAGAAACTTTTTTATTTCTTTATAAAAAAATGTAAATTTTGTTTAAATAATTTTATTTTCATGAAATCGAATTAGAAATGTAGCTTTAAAATTTTTCTGTCAATTATTTTTAAAATTATACCAAAAAAACGTTATTTTTTAGAAATAATGCGTTTTTCTTAAAAATCAAACAAAAACTGCTGTAACTTTTTTATTTCTTTATAAAAAAATGCAAATTTTGTTTAAATAATTTTATTTTCATTAAATCTAATTAGAAATGTAGTTTTAAAATTTTTCAGTCGATTATTTTTAAAATTATACCAAAAAAACGTTTTTCTTAAAAATCACACAAAAACTGCAGAAACTTTTTTATTTCTTTATAAAAAAATGTAAATTTTGTTTAAATAATTTTATTTTCATGAAATCGAATTAGAAATGTAGCTTTAAAATTTTTCTGTCGATTATTTTTAAAATTATACCAAAAAAACGTTATTTTTTAGAAATAATGCGTTTTTCTTAAAAATCAAACAAAAACTGCTGTAACTTTTTTATTTCTTTATAAAAAAATGCAAATTTTGTTTAAATAATTTTATTTTCATGAAATCTAATTAGAAATGTAGTTTTAAAATTTTTCAGTCGATTATTTTTAAAATTATACCAAAAAAACGTTTTTCTTAAAAATCACACAAAAACTGCAGAAACTTTTTTATTTCTTTATAAAAAAATGTAAATTTTGTTTAAATAATTTTATTTTCATAAAGTCTAATTAGAAATGTAGTTTTAAAATTTTTCTGTCGATTATTTTTAAAATTATACCAAAAAAACGTTATTTTTTAGAAATAATGCGTTTTTCTTAAAAATCAAACAAAAACTGCTGTAACTTTTTTATTTCTTTATAAAAAAATGTAAATTTTATTTAAATAATTTTATTTTCATGAAATCTGATATGAAATGTAGTTTTAAAATTTTTCGGTCGATTATTTTTAAAATTATACCAAAAAAACGTTTTTCTTAAAAATCACACAAAAACTGCAGAAACTTTTTTATTTCTTTATAAAAAAATGTAAATTTTGTTTAAATAATTTTATTTTCATGAAATCTAATTAGAAATGTAGTTTTAAAATTTTTCGGACGATTATTTTTAAAATTATACCAAAAAAACGTTATTTTTTAGAAATAATGCGTTTTTCTTAAAAATCAAACAAAAACTGCTGTAACTTTTTTATTTCTTTATAAAAAAATGTAAATTTTGTTTAAATAATTTTATTTTCATGAAATCTAATTAGAAATGTAGTTTTAAAATTTTTCTGTCGATTATTTTTAAAATTATACCAAAAAAACGTTATTTTTTAGAAATAATGCGTTTTTCTTAAAAATCAAACAAAAACTGCTGTAACTTTTTTATTTCTTTATAAAAAAATGTAAATTTTGTTTAAATAATTTTATTTTCATGAAATCTAATTAGAAATGTAGTTTTAAAATTTTTCGGTCGATTATTTTTAAAATTATACCAAAAAAACGTTTTTCTTAAAAATCACACAAAAACTGCAGAAACTTTTTTATTTCTTTATAAAAAAATGTAAATTGTGTTTAAATAATTTTATTTTCATGAAATCTAATTAGAAATGTAGTTTTAAAATTTTTCGGACGATTATTTTTAAAATTATACCAAAAAAACGTTATTTTTTAGAAATAATGCGTTTTTCTTAAAAATCAAACAAAAACTGCTGTAACTTTTTTATTTCTTAATAAAAAACTGTAAATTTTGTTTAATAATTTTATTTTCAAGAAATCTAATTAGAAATGTAGTTTTAAAATTTTTCAGACGATTATTTTTAAAATTATACCAAAAAAACGTTTTTCTTAAAAATCACACAAAAACTGCAGAAACTTTTTTATTTCTTTATAAAAAAATGTAAATTTTGTTTAAATAATTTTATTTTCATGAAATCGAATTAGAAATGTAGCTTTAAAATTTTTCTGTCGATTATTTTTAAAATTATACCAAAAAAACGTTATTTTTTAGAAATAATGCGTTTTTCTTAAAAATCAAACAAAAACTGCTGTAACTTTTTTATTTCTTTATAAAAAAATGCAAATTTTGTTTAAATAATTTTATTTTCATTAAATCTAATTAGAAATGTAGTTTTAAAATTTTTCAGTCGATTATTTTAAAATTATACCAAAAAAACGTTTTTCTTAAAAATCACACAAAAACTGCAGAAACTTTTTTATTTCTTTATAAAAAAATGTAAATTTTGTTTAAATAATTTTATTTTCATGAAATCTAATTAGAAATGTAGTTTTAAAATTTTTCGGACGATTATTTTTAAAATTATACCAAAAAAACGTTTTTCTTAAAAATCACACAAAAACTGCAGAAACTTTTTTATTTCTTTATAAAAAAATGTAAATTTTGTTTAAATAATTTTATTTTCATGAAATCTAATTAGAAATGTAGTTTTAAAATTTTTCTGTCGATTATTTTTAAAATTATACCAAAAAAACGTTATTTTTTAGAAATAATGCGTTTTTCTTAAAAATCAAACAAAAACTGCTGTAACTTTTTTATTTCTTTATAAAAAAATGTAAATTTTGTTTAAATAATTTTATTTTCATGAAATCTAATTAGAAATGTAGTTTTAAAATTTTTCTGTCGATTATTTTTAAAATTATACCAAAAAAACGTTATTTTTTAGAAATAATGCGTTTTTCTTAAAAATCAAACAAAAACTGCTGTAACTTTTTTATTTCTTTATAAAAAAATGTAAATTTTATTTAAATAATTTTATTTTCATGAAATCTAATTAGAAATGTAGTTTTAAAATTTTTCGGTCGATTATTTTTAAAATTATACCAAAAAAACCTTTTTCTTAAAAATCACACAAAAACTGCAGAAACTTTTTTATTTCTTTATAAAAAAATGTAAATTTTGTTTAAATAATTTTATTTTCATGAAATCTAATTAGAAATGTAGTTTTAAAATTTTTCTGTCGATTATTTTTAAAATTATACCAAAAAAACGTTATTTTTTAGAAATAATGCGTTTTTCTTAAAAATCAAACAAAAACTGCTGTAACTTTTTTATTTCTTTATAAAAAAATGTAAATTTTGTTTAAATAATTTTATTTTCATGAAATCTAATTAGAAATGTAGTTTTAAAATTTTTCGGTCGATTATTTTTAAAATTATACCAAAAAAACGTTTTTCTTAAAATCACACAAAAACTGCAGAAACTTTTTTATTTCTTTATAAAAAAATGTAAATTTTGTTTAAATAATTTTATTTTCATGAAATCTAATTAGAAATGTAGTTTTAAAATTTTTCGGACGATTACTTTTAAAATTATATCAAAAAAAACGTTATTTTTTAGAAATAATGCGTTTTTCTTAAAATCAAACAAAAACTGCTGTAACTTTTTTATTTTTTTATAAAAAATGTAAATTTTGTTTAAATAATTTTATTTTCATGAAATCTAATTAGAAATGTAATTTTAAAATTTTTCGGTCGATTATTTTTAAAATTATACCAAAAAAACGTTTTTTTTTAAAAATCACACAAAAACTGCAGAAACTTTTTTATTTCTTTA